>JANHGL010004927.1:7234-36077 GCA_024611195.1 Ceyx melanurus | reverse complement strand
TGATCCCTGGAGGGGTTTCCAAGCCCTGGAGCTGTGGTGCTGAGGGCCATGGGGCAGTGGTGCCCTGGCAGTGCTGGAGGAGAGTTGGACTTCATGAGCTCCAAGGTCTCTTGTAAGCAGAGGGATTCTACAATTAATTTACAGTGCTCTGTGTAGCTCTTGAGTCCATCACAGGTTTCCCTGCACAGGCTCTTCAGCCTCAGTTGCCCATCCCTGAGAAATGGGGCCCTTAACAGCAGATGCTGCAGGGATAAGAGAATCCCCCTGGAGGAATCTGCTGCCCAAGCAGCTGCTTGACCTGCCACGAGTTAAGGATCTTATCACTGATGTGTCCACACCTCCCTTACAGGGAGCAATAAGGGTAGGAAATTGCAAAGGAAAATATCCATTAACTGAGGAGTAGAAGAGGATTCTCTACCATAAAACACTGGAGCAAAGGAAAAGCAAATGGAAAAGCCCACCATGTACAAGATGGGGAGGCACCAGCACTGCCTGGCAGCAGCACAGCAGCAATCCCTCCTGCTAGCTGAGCACAGAGAGCTCACGTTGCTAGAACAAAGGTTGGCACAAAGATGGGACACGGGGGCTCCTGCTCCAGTCACTGCCCCACCTGCCTCTCCCAGACACCAGCCCAGAGCCACAGGCTGTGCCACTTTCTTCTGCCCTCTTTTCACATGCCAAGAGGGCATGAGCTTGGCCCAGCTGCCCTCCCCCTCCACCCCTCAGAGACAAACCTCGCTGCCTACCTGGTTTTTCTCCTAGACACCAGCTGACCCCTGCAACGGGGAGAGGTGACAGTGGGGGCAAGATGCTTTAATACCCCTGTGTGGGCTGTGACCATGAGGCTGTTAATGAGCACAGGCCTCCCTAATGAGCACAGACACCCCTCCCCCGGGTGCTAACAGCTCCTCATCATCCCCATCTGCAGCCGCTTCTGCTGATGGTTGAATGCTGTCCCGACCAGACCTTGCTGGTGACCATGGAGCATCCTCCCAGTTTCCCTGTCCCCACCCTCCATGAGGGTCTGCTGTTGGGGTTGAGAAGGACGAGTAGGAGCAGCGACAGCCTCCTGCCGTTCCCCATCCTGCTCCCTGGGTGCCTGGATTTGCTCTTTCTGTCTCTGCGTGCCAGTTAACCCGAGAGAGGAGAGATGGAGGGCGGGATGCCTGCCAGGATGGTCTGGGAGCAGGAGGTGCCGGAGGGTCTGAACTCGAGCTGTGCCCATTTTCTGCAGAATAAATCCCAGGGAATGCGTGTGGGAGCTCTGGGAGGAGGAGAGGAGATGACGGCTCTGGTTATAAATTGATGTAAGAGAGGGAAGGGGGCTCAGGCTTTCCACACAACCAGCCAGTAGCAGATTAAGCATCGGAATCTAAATAAATATTTACCCTCCAGCTCCCAGCCTCTATAAATAGCCATGTGACAGAGCTGCCGGTTGACACTTCAGGAGAGGCTGGAGCAGAACATTCCCAGTCACGCAATCTCATCTGTACCTGCAGCTCCACACCCCGGCCAGAGCTGCTCCCATCCCCCCTCTCCCTGCCAGCAAAGCTTGAACTTGAACAAAAGAAAAAATGGAAAAATGGCCTTAATTAAAGAATCCGGCTTCTCCTGTAATCCGCTTGGTGTCCTGCCCTAAAACCAGATCAAACTCCTAATTAATTTGCCATAAAATAAAATGAAGGGTGTTATTATTGAAGTTTTTTGCCTTTGGCCATTGGAACAGAACTGACCTTAAATCAGGATGCAAGATCTGGTGGTGCTCTAGATCTCCAGCTGATATTTGAGCCAAGAGCCTTATCTCTAAAACTGGGTCAGACTCTGAACCACACAGACTTTTGTGGAAATAAAAATGTTTTCTAGTTATTTTCCGGGCCGTGAAATGCGAGTGGGCAGGAGCTGGAAAATCCCACTTGTTTTTATCATCTTAATTTCTTTTTAATAAGAAGCTGTGGCTCCCGGGCAGGTTGGCATGTGTTTGAAGATGCCCAGCCCCTGGCTGTGATCCATCAGGCTGTCATCCCAATGTCAGGGCCACGCTTCCCCCCCGGGGCTCCTTCACTCCATTCATCTCACACATTGTTCCTCCTGCCGGGATCTGGGATTCCGCGGGGACCTGGCTGCAGCCACACAAATGAATTAAGGGAATGGGCTTTGATCTCCGGGCTGAAAGGGAACACGGGGCAGCAGCAGCTCCCAGTGACTGACGTGAACTGGCACCAGCAGCTCCAACAGCCGGAGTGTCTCTGTGAGCCTAAGCTGCTGGGTTTTTCCATCCTGTGAACTGGCAGCCAGAGCCTTCTCCAGTTGATCCCTCCTTCTCAGATCTCCCTCGGTCTTTCCCTGAACAATCTCTATGAATTGTTGTGGTCTGGGGAAACTCGAACCATCCCTGGAGGTCTGTCTGTCTGTCTGTCTGTCAGAGCGTGGTGTGTGGTGAGCTGCTTCCAGCAGATGTGCCCCTTGTGACACGTATGAAGTTGGGCTCTGCTCTGCTTTCCTGGCACTCACAGAGCTGCTGGGGTCAGAGCTGGAGCCTGTCCAGGTATCAGGAGCTCTGGCAGAGCAGCTCCGTGTCTGTGCTCAATGTATCCTTGGATCACCAGGAGGCTGTGGGGAATGCTGCAGTAATCCAGTGCCCTTGGATGGAGCTCTGTTGTAAAGGAGAATCCTCTTCTGATTCAGCACAAAGCCAGCAACAGACTCCTTTTTCTACTTACAGCAGCCCTTGGAGGACACCAAACCACAACCCTGTCTTCATACAAGTCACATTTCTAATCCAGAACTCCCTCCCTCCCTCCCAAAATGCCCTCCCATTTGCTTGAACCGTGTCTCTGCCCATCAACTCGTTCACCAGAATAGTCCAGGGAGACATCCTGGCATTTACCATCTGCTGATTGTGCTCATCTGGGGGGATTTACACCCGAGATTTAAGTGGGGTTGTTCTACACTTACTCTGCAGAACCCCGAGCAAAGGTCAGAAAGCTGAAACTGGATGAGGTCTGCGTGGCTCAGATGACACCTCTTTGAACTCCAGGGCAGCACACAAGCAGCACAAGATATTTCACAGCCCTTTTTTCCCTTGAGATCCTCTTGCAGGCATCTGTAGCTCAACAATGACAAGGCAGGTAGTGACCATGGCTCGGCTGCATTGCCTTGAAATAAACCAGTCCCACCATCAGCAGCGAGGCTCTGCCAAGGGACAGCTTTCTAAGAAGAAATAAGTCATTTTTAGCAGCTGGCATATATGAGAGGCAGACTCATAAAGAC
The DNA here is from genome assembly GCA_024611195.1 of Ceyx melanurus. Classification (NCBI taxonomy): domain Eukaryota; kingdom Metazoa; phylum Chordata; class Aves; order Coraciiformes; family Alcedinidae; genus Ceyx; species Ceyx melanurus. The sequence goes on along the minus strand of JANHGL010004927.1, from coordinate 32,807 downwards.
AGCAAAGTTCTGTCACCCTGCAGCTTGTTCAGACTTCAAGCTTTGCCTTCAAAGCAACTCAGAGATGCTCATTTTGTTACCTGCAAGCAGAGCTACTCCTGCTGCATCCCCACCTTTGTTACTGTCTGGTGCAGATGCTGTCAGGGAGAAAAACGTGGCTGAGCATCAGTCCCAGCAGCAGCTGTTGTGCTTTGTCCCTTCCAGGCTTTACAGCTGGATGGAAACAGCTCCTGGAGATGCCAGGACAAGGTTGAGTGGACCACCATGCTGAGGGTAAAGCCACCACAGTGAGAAGCACCCCAGCTGCTGAGGAGCCAACCATGAAAGCCACCAGAGAAGGGCATCAGGACTGACTATGGCATTTCTCCTGTGGTCCACCTGCTGTCCCTGCCTGCAAGATGCTCTGATGGGAAGCATCTGCTGCCTTCATCTGGCTGCAGCCTCCTGGAGAGGGTGCTGCAAGAGGCAGCAGACACTTGGCTCACACATCTCTGCATCCGGGGAAAAAACAAAGATAAAGAGACATCCTTGGAATGACTCACTGAGAAAACACAGGCAGAGGTGCTAAATAAGAGTAATAGAGAGGTGAGAGCTGTGAACTCAAGAAAAGGATCTGCAATTCAGAGCAAATAAATGAAAAAAAATATGGCCACATTTGTAATATCTTCCAAATGTTGTTGTTCCTCTTCAAGAAAACCTTGGTTTTCTGCAGAATCTTTACCTTTATTTTTCCCTTTGGTAGGAATTCCCTCTGGTTCCTGTGTTCTTTCACCTTTTCACTTTCTATTTCTGCCATGACTAAAGAAATACAGGCAAAAGCCACAGCTTTGCTCGTAACAAAAACTTGTCAAAGCTTTGTTTTGATGCATTCTGGCAGATTCACAGTTCTCAGAAAAAAATATTTAGACCAAAAAGAAGCAGTCACTGAAGTTTCCCCTCCTAGTGAAAAAAGGCATTTCCATAAAAGAACAACAAAAACACTGTTTCTCAGAGAATCTAATCTTGGGCTGAACTGAACAAAAGTCAAGAGATAAATGCAGGTTTAGAGCTGATGCTGCTTTGCAGGTCTTGTGGAAGCCTTGAATTAATAAATTAGGGTGAAAAACTCCTGCCACTGAAAATCCAAGTCAGTTGGTACCATTTTTATTCATCATCACCAGCAATAAGAACCTCCCAGGCTAACCAATGCCTTCCCTAACACCTGGATTTGTATTCCTGGGCCAGCCAAGGGCTCCACAGATCCCCCTGGAGCTTCAGGAGCCCTTGGGAAGGACCCTGAACCCTTCTCCCTGCCGGCTCAGCAGGGAAAGGCAGGTTATGACTCCTTCAAGAGGCTGAGCCAGCCAAAGGGTGCTCAGGAAAGGGTTACCCCATCCTGCCCCAGGAATAAGAGGCATCCAGTCTGCTAGAGACCACCACTACCTGTTGCTGGTGCTTGTTTCACTTGCCCAGTTCACTGCCTGAGCCACTTGGGTGGGGAAACACCCGAGAGCTTTTCTGAGTTGCAGAAAACAGCTATGGGCCCAGAGGTTCCCTGCTGCTGTTTCAACACCTCAGGGAGGTAAGTGCTGCCCCTCAGTTTCTGCTTTTCCTCTGAAAATACCAGCAGGAAAACTCTCTGCCAGTCTCTTTCATAACTGGTGAACATCAGGCCCTTGCTACAGAGCCTTGCCTGGCTGGGGATCTGCACCGGAGTAATTTAGGGCACATCAGCACATGAAAGTGAACTTGATTTAAGTGAGAGCATCACTTGAAACTGCAATAGCTTTTCTCAATTAACTCTGCGTGTAGCAAAGACCTTGAAACGCATTTTCAACGGCTATATTAAGGCCTGATAAAATCCTTTGTGAACACCATTATTCTGGCTCACTTTAAACCTGATCCCCCAACCTGACATGAATACAAGGGCTGGGATCAGGACTTCGTGAGACATAACCAAGCAGCTGAGATGCGATAACACTTAACCCCCTGCCACAGAACACCCTGCCAGGGGTTTTGTACCATTTCTGCAGCTTTTTGGTTTGGTTTGGTTTCCTGAGGCAGGGGCTGAGTCTTCTGAGCCTGAAAGCCCAGCCCTCTGCACGTCCTCGTGGTGCTAGAAGCCCAGCATCCCTCCCTGCACCGTGCCCAGGGATGCTGGGGTGAGGGTGCTCACGCTGATCTGACTGAAATGAGTGTGATCAAGTGCTCCAGTAAAGCAGGTATTACCGGTCACGGTAGTAGAAGGGCTAAATATTTGATGTCACATTAGTGCTGGGCTGGGTCTGTGCACGTGGTTAATTAAAGAGGCTCAGCTAGAGAGTGGTAATTTGTTAAGCTGGGTAATTCAATTGCTCGAGATCACCCGCCTGTCCCAAACACCAAAGGAGGGGTTGGACTGTGTCCATTCAAATTTATTCTTTTGGCTACTGAGGTGCATCTTCTGCCTGCAGATAAGACTGAACCATTCCCCCTGTTGTTATCACACGTGGGCAGCTCCAGACACCAGCCCTCCCAGCTCTGCTCCTGACAAACAAGCAGCTCTCTGAGATGCTCCAATGTTCAGAATTTAGCTGGAAGCTCAACCTGAGCTCTCAGCTCATGCTGGCCGGGAGCAGAGCCCTGTGGGATGCAGAGATCCCAGCCACGGGAGAGCTGGGATGCTCTTCCCCATGGGCAGAGGGACAGCAAAGCTGAGCCCTCAAAAAATGAAGGAGCTTTTTCTGTTGTTCATCTCTCAGCTGAGCTTGTCCCTGTGATGAACTGCAATCAACCAGGATGCAGAGAAAATCTTGTGCCTTGCAGCAGGACCGGTGCTCCTGTGCATCCAGACGCAGCAGCATCCTGCTTGGAGCGGTTTTTAACTCCCTGAAAACGGGACTTTAATCCTAAAAAAAGATCTGGTTTAAAATTCCCTCTAGTGGAGAGAGGATAGAAATTCAAGCTGCAAGGTTCAGCTCACCGAGCAATGCACAGACAAGGGCTGAGGGGCTCTGAGCTCTCGCACTGGCTGCCCCAGGGCCACCTCAGCCCACGTGGAAAGGAAAGAGTTGGCCAGCTGGAAATTCCTGCATCATTTCGTATTATCCGGAATTTTTATTGCGACATAGCTGGAAACTTTTGAAGACAAGCTTTTATTCATCAGTAATAAACCTAGGGGGTTATTATTTTAAATGGCTTTTTAACTGAAAAAAAAATAAGGGGTTTATTCTGCAGTGTCACAGAACCCAGACTCTCAGCATGGTGGGGGTTGGAAGGGACCTCTGGAGATCATCTGGTGCCACCTCCCTGCCCCAGCAGGGTCACCCAGAGCAGGGCCCAGCAGGGCAGTGTCCAGAAGGGTTTGGGATCTCTCCAGAGAAGGAGACTCCACAACCTCTCTGGGCAGCCTGGCAGGTTTGAATCGCTGAGCAGACAGTGGTTGCCATGAAGGTCCCTCCCTGGTCACCACCACGTCCTTTGTGGCAGCTCAGAGAGCTCAGGCTCTCAGCAGCAGGCAAACCAGGAGGGTTTTATTGCCCATGTAAATCAGAGAAGCTCTGCTGCCTTCCAAGGAGCTCTTGCAGATTTATGCCAGGAGCTGACCCGGCATCTCTATTTTCAAAACTAGGGCAGATTGAAATATGCTGTTTTTCAATAATATATTCAGGTTAACAGGGCTTTTATATTTGAGCAATTAATCTTGCATAGACTGAGAACCACTTGGGACAAAATGCAAAGGTTGCTAAGAAGAGGAAAACAAACACAGTTGTGTAACTCAGCTCTCCTGTGCCTTTTCTTTCATAAAAGCACGTTGCAGGGATCCAAAACCCACCAGTAATATTACTTTAATAATCAGGAGCATACCAAGACAGAGTATAGAAGGAATTTTACTAAGAGGCAGTATTACCTCATCTTGTATTGCTGTCAAATGATTCAAAGCAGCAATATTGAGACATAAATCTGTGGTAAGAGAGGAAACCCAGTACAGGGCTAGAGAAAGTCTTTCCGGTTCATGCTCCCTGCAGATGGAGGCCTGGGACACACAGACTCTTCTCTCTGTGCTTGGGCTGTAGTTAAAATCACTCTGGGTCCCACTCCTGGTCAGTGCCACCAAAGAGTCTTCCCAGCCCTTATCCTTGTCCCTCTGTGCTCCCTCTTGCTGTCTTGCCTGCCCAGAAGCCTTCCTGCCAGCATCTTCATCATCATCACCTAATAAACACTGCAGCAGATGCTCCTCGGGCATCCAAACCTCATCTCCTTGCTTAGGACACGGATAATTGCCCAGGCAATGACATCCAGCCCCCTTTGGGCAAACCTGTTCCTATTATCCCATCTCTGCAGGTCCTTCCAAGTCTTCACTCCTCCCTTTCTGTGCTCTAAAGCTCGAGTAGAACCCACGTGTGACTTCCAGGCCTCTGTCATTTTCTCCCTCTTTGCATTTGCTCTTCCCTAGTCATGCAGCAACATTCCCCAGCTTCACAGATTTACCAAGATCCTTGTGATTTGACCCTGAGTTTCTAATCCTTCCAGCAAATGAGACTCTAAACTAGCCTGGCAATACAACTGCTCTATGTCAAGCAAAGCAGTAATCATGATTTTGTGCTCAAGCCCAGGGAAGGAAACAACAGCTAAAATCCATCGAGCTGCTTGTTTTCTGACCCAGGGAATGAAACAACAGCTAAAAAGCATTGAATCACAGAATCCCAGCAATGTCTGGGTTGAAGGGAGCTCCAGAGTCATCCAGTCCAACCCTTGCTGAGAGCAGGGACATCTCAGCTAGAGCAGGGTTGCAGGGTTAGTACCTGCATCCTTGCACACAGAAGGTTCCAGTCACAAATAGCAGCAGACCCTGAAAGCACATGCAGGTGGCTACTGGGTGATTCATCTGTGCAGTGGATTCCAAAGTGGCAATTGCACCAAACAAGCACCACTGCAAGAGCAGGGATTGGAGTTATGCTGGCTGGAAATCTGCCCCTTTACACTCTGGGGTTTGTTTGGTTTTTTTCCCTTTCTCCTCCCACCAAAAAAAACCCAAACCAAACTGAACAAAAAAACAAGCCCAGAAAAACAAGCAAACAAACAAACTTTTCCTTCTGAGCCTGATAATACAGGAAAATCTCCTTGGTTCTGTGTTGTAACAGGAATATCACCTTCTGCAAGGAACCTGAGATTCTGCTTCTGGCCATGAAATTCAGGTAATGACCCGTAACTGAAGTAAATTAGTGTTTCATTTCCCATCCCTTGCAGACAGCTTACTAATGGAAATTGATTTCTAGCTTTTTCCTTTTTCATTTAACATGCCCATGTAATGACTTTATTTTAGACTCGAGCAGTTCCCAGTGAGTTTTAGCCAAAAGGAGACCACTGAAAGCAGCAGGTTAATCGATGGCGTGTTAAACAGGGCACAGCAGGGACATCCTTGTGCACACAGTGGGCACCTGCTGCCCCCTGCTCACACCCACACATGTTCCAGCACAGCCCCTCAGGTGGAGTTCACCAGCAGAGCTCACATCCGTGCACCACACACAGAGGTGCTGCTGGTATGGACCTGGTTCACAGGCACAAGCTCTTGTACAGATGTTAACCTGGAGGGAAGGAGGCTCAGGGGAGACCTTCTGGCTCTGACAGCTCCTGCCAGGAGGCTGGAGCCAGGGGGGGTCAGGCTCTGCTCCCAAGGAACAAGCACCAGGACAAGAGGAACTGGCCTCAAGCTACCCCAGAGGTGGTTTAGGTTGGAGCTGAGGAACAATTTCTTCCCCAGAAGGGGTGTCCAGGACTGTCCCAGGCTGCCCAGAGCACTGCTGGAGTCTCTGTGATCCCTGGAGGGGTTTCCAAGCCTTGGAGAGGGACACGAGTGAGTGGTGCCCTGGCAGTGCTGGGGTCTCTGCCAAGCAGAACAATCCTCTGATTCTCTGAATTATCACCTGAACTTGGTACACCACACACTGTAGGTTCCAGCTCCAGTGCCCAGTGCTCTCCCAGCCTGATAAAAGGCTGTCCCACACAGCCACCCTCAGCCTACAGGGGAGATGCTTGTCCTCACAGCTAGCCAAGAGCCTCAGATGTCACCCTGCACTGGTGGATGGACCAGGAGCCCGTCCTGCCCAGAGAACAGTTGCTCAACCACCACCAGATCCCCTGCAATTCTTGCCAAACGTGGGCTCTCTTGTGTAATCTGACACAGCCACCGGTGCACACACACCCCCTTTTTTCTGCTATTTAGGTAAAACTCAGCTGGCAATTTCTTCACTGTACAGAGCACCAGAGGCAGAAGCTGGTCCTGGATGTCCAACCCTTTTTAACTAAGACACGGTAAGGGTTTTTTTACAGCTCCTATCCCCGTTAAGTTACAACAGCCATGGGGCAAAAGAAGGTTTTATAAGAGTGTAGAGTTATTTTCAACCCTTCAGCAGCCTATCCAGTTAGTCTGGCAACTAGAAAGGAGTTGGGAGGAGGGAAAAATCTGCTTTTCCCATTTTACTTCTCTGGAGAAACCAGAACTAAACTGGTGTTGGTTTACACTTTAAAAGCAGGGCTAACAGCTACTATTTGTCTCAGAGTCGGGTTGATTTTCTGGTTCCACAGACACTTTAATAGTGTAATAAATTGTCTGGTAAAGGAATTCTTAGTTAGAGATGGTGTCTGGGGTATTAGTTCCTTATTGATGTGTAAATTGGCTCGTAGTGCTGGCGTGCATTACAAAAGATGAATGCTTTGTAGCATGATGATAATAACAACAATTAGCACCGGCTACAGCCAAGCATTAATTGTGAATTAAAGCCCCAAACAGAGATGCCTGCGCAGATCACTCCTCTCCCTGTGCTCCTGCTTCCCCTGACCAGCACTCGCAGTGCCAGGGACATTTCCCCAGGCTGGGAATTTTCTGTGCCTGCTTCTCTCTCCCTGCATCACTAAACCCCCATCTCTGCCCAGAGCCTTTGCTCCCGGCTGCGTTTTGTGTTTGGCTGATAGCACAAAAGTGCCGGGCTCCTGGAGGATCCTGTTATCCCTCTGAATGCTAATGTGAGTTTAATTCCTTAATGGATCAGGAGGGCAGGTGAATTGAGAGAGCAGAGGGAGGAGGACAGAAGACTGGCAGGTTGAGAGCCCTAGTGAGGCTAATGGCAGGGCAGAGATGGGACAGAGAATGAAATGCTCGATGTTATCACAGCTGCCTTCTGTGGGAGCATAATGTATGTATTAAAGGAAATCTTCCTTCCTTTTATGCAAGAGGAAGACTGTGAGCACATGAAGCAACTCCTCTTTGTGCCTCAGCTTCCCTGCTAAGAGAGGTGAGGACCCACCTCTGCCTGCCTGAGCTGCAGGGAGGATCAAACAAGGTTCACCCAGCCCTTCAGATGCGCTGCAAGGACGTTGTCTTCCTGCAGATGTCATTTAAAATAGAAATCCATGGTCAAAAAGGAGATGAAGACAGAACAGACAGGCCTTTCTGGGCATGAGCTGTCTGGGTGTTGATGTTCAGCCTGCAGAGGAGGGAGAACAGCTCTGCTGAGACGTGTGGCCTCTGTGAACGTGCTCTGGAGTTTGGGGGCTGCTTGACACAGGCGTTTGGAGGAGGAACGACGGGGACAGGGCAAACTGCAGCCAACAGACCCACCACGGCTGAGCCCTGGAACACTGCAGGAAGCCATGGAACAGCAGGGGGGAGCCACTTGGCTGCATAGATCAAGGGGAAAAATGTAACCACACCAGAAATAATTGCCCCTGTTTCAGAGATGGGGAGATGGGCAGAGGGGAGGCAGCAGCAGAGCCAAAATGATTCTTAAATACCTCAAAGATTGAAGTGGAATATGGGCAATGGGAGAAAGAGCTTGAAGGATCAAAGTAGGAAAAGATGTCCTTTTAAAGTGATAATCAGTTATTGTATTTCACCTACAGCAGGCACAAGGCTACGTGAATCCACCAGGGAAGGATGTGGGCTTACACTGTTGGTTTTACCATCCTGCCTCATGTTGGAGGTTTCCTTGGCTGGTTCATTAATAGAAAAGAAATACCTGTTTGGTACGAGAAGCTGAAAAAACCTTCCTGGTGTCCATCCCGGAAAGTATTCCCTCTTGCCTGGACTGTCCTGTACACTGGCATGGGGTAAGTCCTGCACCCCCCTGGTCCCTCTCTCATCCCACTGTGGCTGATCCGGACCTTTCACTTCCCTTTGGGCTGTCCCATGCAGCAAGGGGCAGAAGGGACACATCAGATACGTGTGTTCCCAGCAGCCTGAGCCAGACACTGGGCTGAGCTCCTCAGGCTCACACTGCAGGCAGTGCTTTTGTGCCTTAGGCTTTGTAAGCTGGGACTAAAACCAGCCACTGCCCTGGGGAAGCTGTCTGGGTTTGAGAGCAGCCAGGGACATGGAGGCAGCTGCCCTGCAAATCCTTCCTGTGAAAGAATCCTGCCTGAAAGGACTGAGCCTGCTGGGGATCTGAGCACTGTTGTGTTTCTCTCCTCACAGCTATGCCTCCTACCTGATATGGAAAGACCTGGGTGGCTGCAGAAGCAAAGCTCTCGTTCCACTTGGCCTCTACGGGGCTCAGCTGGTGTTGAACTGGGCCTGGCCTCCCATCTTCTTCAGTGCCAGGAACCTGAAGTTGGTAAGGTGCCTGGGTACATGGTCACCCACTCACCTGCTTGTTTGCTGGTGTCCCTGACACACAGGTTTTGGGGTTGTTTGGAGGATCTCTAACTAGCGTTAAGCAGAGAGCTGCTAGAAGAGCTTTGGCTCAGATACAGCTCACACTGCCCCAGGTTCTAGACACTGGTATCAGCCCCCTCCATGCCTCACCCTGCTCTCCCCCTGCAGATAGCTGGTGGAGCAGAGCAGGGAGGAGATCAGCCAGTCCGTGGACTAGCTGCTGCTTCTCCTAGTTAAGGCTTTGGGGCTGGAGATAAGTCCTTCTGGGAGTCACACCCCTCGTGAGTGAGCAGCAAAGTTATCATCCCTGGAGGGGGCATGTGTGCTGGGAGCAGCTTATCGAGCAGATACAATGCACTGGGCATTGCAGAACTTGTCAGAAGGATGGGCACAAAGAGCTGGGCTTGTTCACAAAGCACTGACCTCAGGTGCCAAGGCCCAGAGATGACAAAGGCACAGAGTGGGATTTCTGTTCAGAGCTTTGTCAGTCTGTGGATTGAAGGTACATTTAAGGAAGAAATTGTTGCTGCTGAGGATGGTGTGAGCCTGGCCCAGGCTGCCCAGAGAGGTGGTGGCTGCCCCATCCCTGGCACCATCCCAGGGGAGGTTGGCTGGGGCTCTGAGCACCCTGCTCTAGGTGCAGATGTCCCTGCTCCCTGCAGGGGTTTGGACCAGATGAGCTTTAAGGTCCCTTCCCACCCAAACCAGTCCATGATTCTATGATTTAGAAAGGTTGCTAAGTGCTAACAGTCACCAGTACCAACATAAGCGTGTTTCTGATCTCTCTGCATAGACATTATCAGCAGAAGGGGGCACCGATTGTCATAAACAATTATTGAATACATAAACAACTTATTAATCTCTGGTACTTGATAATGAACAACCAAAAAATCAACGTGAGTCTTGCTGTGATACATTTAGATGTCACTGAGAGAGGTCCTGGAGTTTAAGACCAGTGCTAAACCTCCCCCATTCCTCTGCCACCTCACCCCCTTCAGCAGCTGGTTTCTAGTGGTGCTGGGGAAGCCTGCTGCCCGTTCCCAGGGTCACTGGCTTCTCTCTGCTGCAGGCTCTGCTTGACATCCTCTGCTTGGACATGCTGGCCATAGGCACCATGTGCTCCTGGTACCGCATCAACAAGGTGGCGACGCTGCTGCTGGTGCCCTACCTGGGCTGGCTGGGCATGGCCACCTGCCTCACCATCCGCATCTGGAAGGACAACCCCGAGCAGAAGTCAGCCAAGAGTGAATAACAGCAGGGCAGAAACGATGCTGATGGGAAGCAAGAGTTCATTATCTGTGGGATTCCATTTGGGATAGGTCTCAGAACCTGCCTCCTCCTCCTCCTCCCACCTTCATTGTAGTTGTATGACAAGGTTTGCACCACGTGCCCGTTTGCTCCTTTGAAGTGACTGTGCATCCTCATCCTGGGAATTATTTTCTCCAGCACTGTTGAAGTCTGGGGGCTGCAGCTCTGTGGTGACCTCAATGCTATCAGGTCAAATTCCATTAGCCAAATTAGGATGTCAGGATATCGATGTAATTAAGGAACCCCCTGGGAAGTGGCTGCCATCCCCCTAGAGAGCAGAACTTGCTCACACACGTGGCAGATCCCATCTCCTCTTCTGGGACCAAGCAAAAATGCCCTTCACTCAGGCACACCAGTTTTTAAGAACTTACTTGATTTTTTTTTGCTCTTTGTGCTCTTGCTTCATTTTCATCTATCACCCAGTTTGTGCTTTACACCATTAACTTTTTTATCTGTCAGTTCCTAAGCAAGCAGCAATCTGTCTTGTTCTGCTAGTGAAAGGAGACTGGGCACTTTGACTTCTATTTGGGGAGAATCTCACTCCCTGAATTTTATGTTCCAAGATAAAACAGCAACGATTAGAATGCAAATGCTTCTCCCAAGAGGAAATTTCTCTCTTCCACCTCTGTGTGTTAGTCCTCATCAGAAAAGATAAACTAACATCAGTGCCTTTGAAAGTAATACTCAAAGTGGATTTTGGTGTGTTTTTTTTTTAAGCACAGAAAGAACCTTTGTAATATTGGAGAAGTTGCTCACGCTGCCTTGAAGGTTGTAATTACATGATTGTCAAAAAGCCCCACGCTGAGACTGTCAGGAACAGTGTAGGTGTCTCATCCCAGTCTTCCCAGTCCTGAATATTATTAATCAGGAAAGGTTAAAATAGTTCCAGAGAAATGTGACCAAGCCATAATCAGCCACAAGAGGTGCAGGGACTAGCCCTTGTCCATCATTTAGTCTGGCCATTGACAGATCTGAACCTTAGATGTTGCTGTCTGCAGGGAATATTTACTTGTTTGTCATTGTTTTGGGTTTTTTTTTTACTTGATAGAAGCAATACATGCAGAGAAAAGCAGTCAGTGGATCTTCCTTCTGGCAGCTGACTGTGGATTAAGGAGTGTGGTACACTTGTAAAGGGAGGGGGGTTTGGGGGGCTTAGCTGAGGATGCAAAATAAATTGTGTTTGCTTTTAATAAAACCAAGCCACTTTTGTTTGGAGAATAAATAAATCCAAGTGATTGTTGTTTTACCCGTTTGGCTCAAGGGATTCTGTCTGGGGTCCATGGCTTGTGCTCTGGCTCCAAAAGGCAGGGGATGAGCAGCCAGGCTCTGCAGGGCTCCATCAGCCAAGCTCGCTCCTGGGTGCCTGTTAGAAGAGAGGGGCGGCTGGGTGGCTCTGAGCCCAAAGGTCCCTGCTGACCTGGGGACACATCCCTGTGCCAGGCTTCTCCACTGTGCTTCACCCAGAGCTGCAAGGGCAGCAGGCTAATTCTCAGGTTCAGAGTCCCTCCTCAGTCCCATCAAGCTTGAGGTTTAGAGCTGGAGAGTGTTCCTGGGCTGGCTCAAGTCAGCAGCAGAGCTGGGTGCTACTGCCAGCTGGAACCAAGAGAAACAACCAGTAGCTGAGAGCAGCTGAAATGGGTACTACCTTCTTAAAAGCTTCTCACATATCTTGGTCTCTTTTTTTTATCCCATCCATTGTTTTTTTTTCCCTTCTAGCTACAGGACACCCTTCTAGGGGACTGCTGCTGCCAGAGGATTGCTGTCATCTGCTCAAGAACAGCCCATTGAGCAGAGGTGGCTGTGGGCAGCAGGAGGACTGCAAAGATGAGCACTGCAAGCAGCACGAGAATGGTCATAAGATACTTTAAAAGAAAAAAAAAAAAAAGAGAAAGAGAGAAAAAAAGTCCTCTATATTTCAGGGCTTTATAGATCTGTGTGTTACCACTGAGCTTATTTACAGCAATGCCTCCTCTGTGTCTTCCAGAAAGCCACATGCCAAAGGACGGGAAGACATAAATTATTTCTTCCTAAAAAGAAGCTAATATCTGGGCTGGAGATTCATTTCAGTGGAGTTAAGAATGATTTAGGGTGCCTGAACATCATCATTACGCCCGTCCCTTCCCAGGGAGCATGGCAGAGCCACGGGAAAGGAGACGAGCAGAGCCACCTAGTGAAGACAGGGAGGATAGAGCCGGGTTTATGAGCATCTCTGCTTTTGAGAAGGGGAAAAGAGATCTTTAAATCACATTCTGGGTGGTAATGGACCCTAGAGCAACGGTTCAAACCCGCAATGTTTTAATAACATTTCCCAATTCAATATATGGAGATATATTTGATCAGCTTTCCTAAATGAGTCCTCATCCCTCTTCATCCTATTTGGATTTTCTTTTCTGATGGTAATCTGGAATTTCTGCTTAATCTGGAATGATTAGTAATTTTTTTATCTTTTCATGTTTTCCTTCTCAATTTTCCCAGCTGGTGTGACTGGCTGACTTGTTTTTGTCCTCTTTTCTTTTCCTCTTCTTTCCAATCTACCTATAAACTCACCAAAAGCTTTTCTTTGCTACTTGCATTTTCTTGCAGGCAGCAAAAATAGCCAGTGTTCCTATCTGTGATATACACAAGAGCTTGAAATCGACTGAAGAAGTTGAATTCAACCAAGCGCCCTCTTGTATTAATATTTAAAGCCTCATTTAGTATATTTGCTGTTTAAACAGCTACACTAAACCCCCTTGCATCAAAATAACTTCGATGACATTTCAAAGTCAGCCCAGCCAGAAAATTTCTTAGCTCTACTGTGCAGCGTGGCTGGAAACTGGAAACCAGCCTCTGTGGATCTGGAGGGGCCCTGGATTCCCATCAGTGCTGTGTAATGGGGTTGTGCTCCTGGCCACACAACAGCTGGCAGAAGCACGTGGCTGTGCAGCCCGTCTGGATCCATCCCTGAGCTAAAAGAAAAATAAACAAAAGAAAGTGGTGCTAGAACCCCAAAGCACGGCGAGGAGCCTGGCTTGCTGAAATCTGGGATATTTTGCCTCCAGGGGAGAAAGGGGCCACATGCCAGGTGTTTTGCCCTGTCTGCATTGGCTCGTGGAACAGATTCCATGTTCCCCCCAGCACCAGGGGTTTTCCTGACCCACGATGGGGTCTCCGTGGATCAGACAAAGGCCCTGCCTGTGTTGGCTTCCAGGAGGCCGTGGCATTTAGAGGAGAAACACCTCTCAGATCTCTCTGTCTAATGATGAGCTCTCTCTTCCAACATCAGCCTTTCCAGAAAGGTGGATTTGATATTAGACTGATTGTTGCACTTGATCTCAGCCCAAAGGGCACATCCCCAGCTGCTGGATACGCAGCCTTTGTGCGTGACCAAAATCTTCCTGCCTCTCTTTTCCTAAGCCTTGTCTCATTCAATAATTTACCAGCTGTTCCAGAAAACGCTCTGGCTTCAGCAGTAAGAAACTGGAATTGATTTGCTGCTGTCTGGAGCTCTGTTGGAACACAGAGCCCAAGCCAGGGAGGATCTGCTGCTGCGAGCACGTCGACTTCCAGCAGCCGACTGCGGCTCCGCAGCTCTCCCCGCAGCCGCCTCCTTCCACGGGGTGGTGCAGAATATCAATTCCTGTGGCTCTGAGCACCTGCAGCCTGCCTGGACCTGACCTTCCCCTTCAACTGCTCCCACTAACACTGCTGCAGAAGCCCAGCAGGCAGGAGCTGTGCTGTTTGGAGCTGGGGTTAACTTCCAGTTGGGATGACTCGGGAAGCCAGCGGCGCCCGCCAACAGAGCGGGTTCCTTCCTTGCCCCCCAGGGAGGGTCTCGCTGGGCAGATCAGGCAGGTGAGGAGGTGAGGGCATTGCTCCCCCCACCTGCCCCATGGTTCCCTTGGCTCTGGGAGCTCCCACCTCCCACAGAGCTGGGCACTGGGCAGGTCAAACCCACGGGACGCCGCAGCATCCGACACTAAGAGTTTCCTGCCCCTGCTTTTATATCTTGGCACTGTGGGTCCTTCAGTGGGAGGAGAGGGACAGGTGAGGGTCTTTGGGAAGGAAAGCTGCCTCTGCACATCACTGTCAGGGAGTTTATTTATTTATCACGTAACGGTAGTTACAGCTGGAAAAAGCAGGAGGGGGATTGCTGCCAGACAATGTATCTAGGGAGATGTTTTGTTAGTGCCACCAGCTGTCCCCTTGGAATAGAGAGCACGTCTGAGCCATGACTCACACAGCCAGTGTCTTATTTCACTCTCACATCTATCCAAAAATGTTCCTCCAGCCTGAGAATGCAATAAAAGCCTCTTTTTTCCTGGCAAGGGCTTTCACAGCCAGGTCTCCTTGTACTGCGCCGTTGTGCTCAGGAAAGGAGAAGAGCCATTTTAACTTCAGGACAGTAATTCCTGCTGCAATTAGAGGAGCAGCAGATGACCTGCCTGGGAGACAGGTCGGGGGAATACAGCGCTCGCTGCACGACATACCCATTTAAGATGGGGGAAAAAAAAAGTCAACAGATTGTTCAGAGATGCCTCTAAAGGCAGTGGAGAAACTATTCTGGGCTTGGATGGAGGCAGGATCCTTAACATCCAATACTCCAGCCAAGCCAGAAAGCTTCTCCCTGAACAGGTTGTCACCTCCACCTTGCCTCGCAGCCGTCACTGGCAGCACTCCCAGGCACACAGCTCGTCAGATCTTACTGCAAGTTGCTGTCCCTGAGGTCTGCTCCTCCCCATTACTGCTGTGCTCAGGCATTCTGGCCTCGATATCCCGAAGCCAGGAGTTCTAAACCAAAAGGAGAGAGGCTGCCAGATGTTGTGGGACACAGCTGGCACAGCACGGAGAACAGGCTCGGGCAGGAAACCACAGCTTGGGTTTGTGCCACGTGCTCCATGGCCGAGCTGCTGGGTGTAGTGCAGGGTTGTGGTCACCCCGTTGGCTTTCCTCACCTACAAGGGAAGAGTCCAGAGCCCCTGTGGAGAGGAAAAGGAGCACAGTCCAGCCCTGGCTGGGGGCAGTGAGCAGGGAGAGGCAACAGGCTGGTTCTCATTCTCCCCACGTGGACTCGACGTGTCTGCAGATCTCTTGTGCCTCGTCCGTGTCCAAACAGAGATTCCCTGTGCAGGGCTCTCCAAGCAGAGCAGAATAATTCAGAGTCTACTAAATAAACCATTAAATCACCAGGGAGAGGGGCAAGGCAGAGGGAAACCTCAATAAAAATGCTGGCTGGCTGATTTTAGTCGAGCGAGGTGCTGATGGGAGGTCCTTACGTGAGGCTGGCCACATCCCTGGCACCTCTGGGCACCAGTGCCCCAGCTCCTTCTCAACTGGCTGATGGAAAAAAAATCATTCCATCGCTCTGTGCAGTCATTAGGCCCACGCACACACTCGCCTGTACATCCCGGGGGAACCAGGGTCACCTCAAGCCAAGCAAACAAACCGCATCCAAGCGCTGGCTCTGAGGGGAGCAGCAGATTGACAGCAACTCGCTGCTGTCCTCTCTGGCGCAGGAGGATGCTGCAGGGGGGTGGATCGTGACTATTCAGTGCACTGCCCTAGATGGAGCTGTGAAGCAGCTGGGGAAGGGTTGGAGAGAGGTAGAGTCTCAGTGCCACATTCCCGAGATTAGATTAGAGCTTAGTCCTGAACCCTGCAGAGGGGCCAGCCGGTGAAAGCTAAAGGCTGCAGGAAAGATGGGACCCTGGCCATCAAGAGCTTCCAAAAATAAAGAAAAGTGTGTCAGAGGGAGTGCAGAGGGGTTGGAATGCTTCTTGAAAGTATAAGGGTAAGAAGGAAACAAGCTGTCACTCATTAAGAGAGGATTCCCATCCCCAAAAACGCTGCCTGAAATGTCAAAGGTGAGAGTAATTGGACAGGGGAGCTGGAATTTGAGCACAGTTACTGTGCAAGAGGAAAAACCTAACACCTGCCCTCTGGGAAAGGAGCTGAGGCTTAAAAATAAAAAAAAATCTGCCCCATGAAAAGGAAAGATCTATGTTCCATGGATAGGATGTCTTGCAACTCGTCAAACCCTTGTTGTCACAATACTGTCCGTGCCAGCTGTGTCAGTCAGCAAATAAACAACTTCCCATCACCAGCAAATGGGAGTAAATGGGGTGGGGGGCTCTGTCTCACTGTGTTTCCATGATGTTACTAATGAGAAGCTACAGAAGATGCCATGGCACAGAAATGCAGGTTGTCGTTAGAGAGGGGGCTTGAAAGAGTAGCCAGAATAAATGATCTGCCCAGTGGTCTATGTTTATTTCACTGTGTGATGGTGCAGACCCCTCTAAAGTGCTGAGCACCCCAGACTGAGCATGGCCTGAAAGCAGGCAGGCACACCTACTGACTTCCAAGGAATGGTTTCTCCTCCTCACACTAAGAACAAGGTTTTCCACTAAGTACAGATTGAATCCTCCATCCAACATAGCTTCATAGTTCATATTTATCCAACTCTAGGTGATGGGTATCTCCAAGACACTAGAGAGTTGATTTCCTATGTGTTTTGGCTAAACCAAACCTCCTGCACATTTTCCATTCACTTCCAGCCTCATGGCACAGTGGGAACAGGATCTGAGAAGAACCTCTCTCAGGTTTTCACTGGGCTTGGCTCACATGGGATTTATACAGACTTGACGTGATTTAAATGTAGAGTGAGAAACTGGAAGAACTGAGGAAAAAAAACTAAAGAGAACCCCCCCTGCTACCCCAAACATAGAAAACTCTTTGTAGAGATCATGTGAAAGCTCCATTACCCCCGAGGCTCCTTCTCAGTTACCACAGGCTCTTCAAGAAATCTGCTTGATACGGTGCCGAGCAACCCAAACATCCCAAACTCCTGCCAATAAAACCTTTATAGTCCTTCTCATTCCTTGTGGAGGAAAGGCAGATTCCACACCCACACAGTTCAGACAAATCCCACGGAGTGCCTTACCAGCATGGCTCCAGTACTGCTGACACCAGTGCCAGTTATTGCTGGGTGGCCACTCACTCCTCACTTCTCATCACGCCTCCACCACGGGCTCTTCTCTCTCTCTGGCTGCAGTGCAATCACTCCTTCAATGGCTGCATCCTCTGTGGCACCAAAAGTCAGAGAGACAAAGAAACAGTGCACTGAGCCCAGCAGTTTTCAACTGCTTACACTTAACCCAGCTACGTCACCATGCCCAGTGTACTGGGAGCTCTTCACTCAGATCACACAACAAATCAGAAAAAGTACAGGACCAAGGGCAGATGCTCAGCACATTTCCTTCCCTGCAGCACAAATGCTGCCCCACTGTGAATTGTAAGGCTGGCTTGAAAATATTTAGGAGGTTCTGGCTTCCATTTGCACCGGCATGGTCTGATGCCAACTTCAAGCAGCACAACTTCACCCTGTGCAGCTCCTGCTTTCAGTGGCCCTGCCTGGCTGAGCAGCTCCCCAGCTCCTCTGAGCACTCCTGCTGTGCTGCTCCAGGTGGCCCAGCAGGAGAAATCCACCAAAAAGGGAGTTTTTAGCAAAGCAAATGGGGACTTCCCCTCTCCCCTCTTGCCTGAGCCAAAACAGTGGGCCTTCAAGGTCAGAAATATAACAAACTGGCCCAAGAAGGTAGGTGGAAAAGCTGCCAGCTCTGCATCTTGCCAGATATCTGTCACAGGAACGGATAAATAGAGACTCGTGCTCCCAGGATTTTCCATCCATTTGCTTAACCCGCCCACAGTGAAGTCGTCACTTAATTTTAAATTAAAAAGGGAGCGAGAGGGATTGTTAAAAAAGAGCTGGAGAAAGAGAGGGAAGGAGGTGACATCTGAGAGCCCTGGGTCATCCTACCCCATCCAACCTCTGTCAACGCCGCTTTGTTCCATATTTAGCTCCTGACAACTGTGCTTGGAGCAGAAACTCCCAGCTCTGTTTTTGCCTCCTCCCTCTGCCGTCTCCTCTCCCTTAGAGCTCTCAGAAATTGCTCTTTCTTTTTCTTAGTGGCCATAACTTACTAGTCCTCTACTCAAGAAGATGGCAGAGAAGCAGGAGGAGCCCAGCAACGCCCAGAACGGTGAACCCGACAACGCGGAGGAGGGCGAGGGAAAAAAGAAGAAGCTGAAGAGGGAAGATCTGCCACCATTCGAGATCGTGACAGGGTAAGGGCTTTGGAGCTCAGTGTGAGGGGGCAAGAGTGCAAAGCCAGGGATGCCCAAGGTGCCTCTGGTGTGGGGTGAAGATGGCACCAGCAGCCAGGGTGCTTCTGAATACTCGTGAGCGGTGCGACTCTGCCTCTCACTGCTGGGGGACTTGGTTACAGGGACTTTTCCAGGGGACAGTCCCAGCAGGCAGGGTGACAAAGCTGCTTTACACAGCTCTTTTTCTGTGCTGGTGACTGGCTGCAGTAGTCCCACCACACTGGGGTGGAAGGTAGCAGCCCCTGATGAGCACAAAGCTTTGACTTCTCGGTGGGATCAGCAGCTCTTGTCTCAGTTTCTCTCTGTGTTAGGGAGGACACCCCTGCTGTGGCTGAATTGCTTTAAGGACAGAAGAGTCAGATTTTTCACCAGAGCTAAAAGTCCACAATTTAAGGGGCTCTGCACCCACAGCTGGACCCTGACTTTCAAAAAAGCCAAACTCCCAGAAAGGCACCAAAACAAGGGGCAGTTTTCACGACAGCAAAGCAGCAACAGCTCCTTTCACTCCAGTGAGCCCAGCTTTGAAAAGGGCAGATACAACAGAGATCTCCTGGGAAGCTGAACTCTGTCAGACTATCTGACAGCTCTGACAGAAAAAACTCTGTAATCTGCCATCTCTAAGCAATTCAAAATGCTCACTGTAGCAGCAGCAAGATGCCTGTGTCATTCTCCCCTCTGGTCTCCCTTAGCAGTCACCACGTACCCAGCGTGGAAACCAAACCCATGATTTTTTCCAGCTGCTTGGATGGGGCCAGACTCTCAAATCCCCCTTGGAACCCTTCTGCCTGTGACGTGAGCACTGGTAAGAAAGATTCCACAAAACACTTTGGCAGAAAATTATGCACAAGGTAGGACAGCACCTATGTTTGATCACACACCATTGGTGACATTCCTGCCCAGCAGTGAGAAAAAGGCAGTTTTCTTCTTCAAACACCTCTGCTTTGAAGAATCACTTCTTGGAGAGGGGCTGTTAACAGCCTTTGGTCTCTCTCAAACACCATCATAGAAATAAAACATGTTTGCTAGAGCAGTGACTTATAAAAGGCACATCCTTCTGCTAGGAACCAAGCTAAACCACCAGAAAGTGCAAATATAAGACACTGGACCAATGACACATATGGTGACACCTTCTAGACACTCCAGACTTGAACTAAAATGAAGCTCAGGGTGGAAATTAGATTTTTCTAGAGATGCTAAGGAATTGAGAAGTTTGTCTTCAAACTTCCTTGTGAACCCCAACAACTTGGTGTGCTCATTGTGGAGGAAAAATCATTTCTTAGGGATTTCTTTGTTGAAATGCAGAGGGTGTTGGAGAACTGGACAGGGCTTTCCACTCTGGAAAGGCAGCAGAAGAACAAGAGGGATGGTACATGGTTGTAGCAAGGGTTGTAGCAACAGGAAAATGTCACCTGGCCAGGCTCAGGAGTGAGGAGCTGCACCAGGGCACAGGTTCCAGAGGAGGATTGGCTGGAGATGCCAGGAAGCCCCTGGCAACACTGGGAAAGAATCATAACCAAGTCTCCCCTGATTAATAGTTTATTATTAATATGCTGGCTAATAAAGGGGAGAATGAGGAAGTAAAAATCCTGAAGGACCCTGAAAGAGGTAGAGAAAACTCCAGCCATTTTTATTTCATTTGAAGAAGCATGCTGGGAGTTCAGGCTGTGCCCTGATCAGCTACAATCACCGTTTGCATTTTTCTAATTATTTGCAGATTTTCAGCCAATAAAGCCAGTTATGTGAACGATGGGAAAACACATACCTGCCACTGTGGAAGCTCTTACATCCAATTACACTGCAATTCAGTTTTAGCCCTTGGATTAGGGGCATCTCATGACACACAGCCAAGTTCTCAAGCTGTTGTTTATAGGAATCTGCCTTACAAGAAATATACTGGGAACCTAATTACTCTGTTTAAGAATATTAACCCTTTTTTAAATCAACATTTGGCTCAACACAGTCCAGGGTAAACAGAAGCCCCATCTGTGTGTCTGTCATGACATTTAAGTAGATACTTTTATTTACACTTTCACCAGGGTGTAGTGGGGCTCTTTCTAGAAGTGATAAATCCTTGGCTCCTGTGACAGCTGGATCATTACAGCCTTCCTGTAATCAATGAGCCCGCCATGAATGTGTTTATTTGTGAGGAGCTGTCAAACAGCAAGCAAAAAGACACTGATCAGCTCAAATAACCCAAGCCCACAGTACATAAACAGTCATTGAACAAATACTGAAATCTAAAAAATATGTCCTATTGGCATCTTTTAGATAATCCCACTTTTTTGCTCTTTCATTTGAAGTTTTCATTCTCTTCTACCCAGATGCACTAGTGCTGGGGTGGTGCTGAGCAGCTGCTGTTTTCCTCCAGCCAACCTCATTTCAGCAACTGAAAAGCACATTGTCTGTTCAGCCCAGTTCCATTCTTTTCTGTCCCCAAGTTTCCACCTTTTTCATCTCAATAACATCTAAGAGATGCCAAAAACACTTTGCTACCCAGGGCAAACACCTTGATAAATGAGGTTTGAGGCAGTTAGAAAATCCCTGATGATCACCATTTAATGATGGTTTTCAGAGAAGCAGAGGATGAAGATTTCATCTTTTACCTCCCCATAGACTGTAAGGGAGTATCTGACAACCTGCACCCAGTTGAAGCTGATTTTGAGAAGGACTGTGCCAGTTTGGTGCCTGTAAACAACTTCTAATCTTCCATGCAAGTCTTACACTGAATAAGAGAGGAAAACAGCAAGAAAACTTCACTAATTGCAATTTAAAAAAACAACAAACAAAAGCAGAAAAGCTATTAGCCCAGTCACTGAAATATCTGCTATTTCTGTATTGTAACAGACACAAATTTTATGTCTAGCATCTGTAGTGCCACAGCTTCCAGTAAAAGAACATATGAGCATGGAACTCCTGGCCCATAGGCATGTTAGCCTTCTTTTTCCTTGTTATCTGTCCTGCATGTTGGAACAAAAAAAGAAAGTGGGTGAAATGGAGATAAACATTTGCACATCACCTGTCATTCCACCAGGGGAAAACAGGCCTGGTGAGAATGAGTCATTTCCTCAGCAGCAGTCGATTCAAAGCTAGACTTGAGTTTCCCAAGAAGTTGGCTCTGTGGCAGAGGCTGGGGAGAGCTCTTTCAGGGCTGAGCTCTGATGCTGTTGTTTGCTGAGAGTTTTAACCTGCCCAACTAAAAAGTAGAATCAGGATGCTTCACTCTGCAGCAAGTTTGAGGGCAGCTGCCAAGTGTGACCAAAGCTGAGATGCCATGTTTAGGGCACACAGGGGGGGATCTTGTCCAATTCTTTCACTGCTGAATGGGGATTTCTGGTTCCTCCCAGGACAGGGACACCCTGCCCACATTCCCACTGCTGGGAAGTCACACAGCAAGGACTGGGCAAAGCCCTGTCAGGACAGAAGTTTACGATTCACACTTGTGCTGAAATGTCCTCCCTGCTCTGGCTCGTGTGGGATTAACAGGAGAGGGTCAGACTTGGAATCAGGGAAAAAAATTTCCCTGCAAGAGCAGCCAGAGCCTGGCATAGGCTGCCCAGGGAGGGAGTCACCAGCCCTGGGCGTTTGGATGTGGTTTTGAGGGACATGGTTTAGGGGTGAACTTTGTAGAGCAGGGTTCATGCTTGGACTGGATGATCCCAAGGGGTTTTTCCAACCTGAATGATTCTCTGATTAAGCAGCTTCCCATTAACCAGCACAGGCCACTCACTGCCTGTGCCCCTGAGCAGCACATTCTCCAAGCTCTCAGCCAGCTGCTCCCAGCCTCAGAAACTGCCCTTAATGTTCTTTATCAGAAACTCACTAATTAAGCTGATGCACATTCCAGGATAGATTTAGGTGAACGTCCCAGATAATCTTAGACAGGCACCCAAGATGATGAGCAACAGAATCCATCTTGAAGGCCTGACTAAATAAATACAGCTCTGAGTCAATACACCCTGGAACAGATTGCTGCTGTTCACACAGTTCATCAAAACACAGTCAATCTCATCACTGCTCTAACTGCTCTGCAGTCAAGAGAGTTAAATCAGGGCTGAAATTCCACATGACTCTGATGTGCTAGATTAAAATACATGTAATTTCTAAAGAAATTCCTGTAGCCTTACAGATTTAGCTCTCAAACGAGGTAATAGGCTTATGTCAGACCTAACATGGATGGACTTCAAAGACATCATTAATTAAAGAATCATTAAGCCATTAAGCAAAGAGCCAATTGTTATCTAGGCTATAAAGCAGAAGTGTTATTCTCAGAAGCACTGTGGTGGTTTTTTTTGTCTCAGAGAACAAGAGAAAGGACTTCAGGCAATAAGAGGCACTACAGTAAATTAGTCTGACCATGCTCTTCAATAGAATCAGTGGCAGTCTTGCAATTCACCTTAAAGAAAAGGAGACTCACTCTAACAGGTAACTTTAAGGCATCTAACAAACAGCAATTGAGGTCAAAATGCTAAGAAAAGGAAGTTATTTTGGGATACTTTAGAAACTGTGCAAGCCAGTGCAAGTTTCCCTTATCTAGGCCTGTGCAAACTCTCAATGCAAACCACAGAACCACAGACCAAATCATCCCCAAACAGCTCACTAATCAAAATAAATGCCTGTATCCAAGCTAGTGCTTCCCAACCCTCATAAAAACACTGCCAGCAAATCCAAAACTGAAGTGGGAACTAACTTCAGGCTTTTTACAGCAAAGCCTTGTAGCAGGTCCAAATGGAGCCTAGATACTGCTGTAGTATCATAAAAAAAATAACTAGAGGGGGTGCTTTTATGTTTTATACTCTGTGAAAAGCCAAAAAATGCCACAGGACTTTGGCAGGGAGAAGGTTCCTGTGTTAAGACAGGTGTGGACTGGACACATACCAAAGAGAAATGCCTGAAACTTTGGAAGGTTATTAACCACGTATGGAAAATGGTATTTAAACTTTTCAAATAGCACAGCTCAAGAAGCTTGACAGCAGCTCCAGTTCACTGAGTTACAGGCAGTCAGTGCACAGATTCCATTTGTTTCTAAGCAAGGAGCCATTCGTTTATGGTACATAAAGCAGGGGCTGCAGCCAGGTAGTCCCTGCAGAATTCCCAAGTGCCCATTCCCTGTTCTGCTCAGACATTCCCATTCCAGCCCCTCTGACTGCACAGACTATCAGGTGATCTGGTGCTTTTCCTGCAGCCCTAGCATGGATTTATCCTTTGCATTCCATAGGAAGGCAGCTCCCCCCATTTGAAAAGGCACCAGGTCCAGCTCTCCATGAATTCCTGACCTGCAACCTCCCCACATCCCCACTGGGTCCCACACCAGCTCCTTCCCACCAGAGAAGCTCCAGCCCATTCCCTCATCATTCCCACATCACCAGGGAGCAGAACGTGCTGGGTTTGATTCTTTTTTCTCTTTTCCACACCAATCCCTTCCAGTCTCTGGAGAGCTTTTGGGAGACACTGCGCCCCAAACTCTTCTCTCCTCTCAGCAGAATGAGGATTTGCTGCTTATTTCTGCAGCCTCCCTGTTCTCCCCAATTAGAACTTCCCAGAGTCTGAGACTCTCTCCTGACCTTTGTTCAGAGTACCCCCTGGAGAGGCCTGACATTCTAATCTGACTGGAGATGAGACAGGGATGAATAAAGCCCTTCCTGGTTTACAAAGGTTCATTATTGTCTCAGTGGGAATATCAAGGTTACAGGTCCACTGAAAGCTGAGTACAACATGCCAGAGGATTCCTAGGGTGTAAGAAGTGAAATCTGTGTTATTACTTCTCATTATTTCATTTGGGCTGCTCTGTGCAGCCTTCACCCCATCCTCTGTAGCACTGACACATGTTGTCAGCATTCTCTTTTTCATTTTTCCACTTAAAATCCTCCCAGTTCTGGTCCTTGCAGTGGTGTGCCCCATGGTTAGATGCCACAGGGAGCAGTCAGGAAAGCCTGGTGCTCCACGAGGCAGGAACATATCCCGTGAGATGATGCAACTTTCCTTTCTTACCTCCTCAGTCAGCAACACATAAAAGCTATACCAAATATTCATATAAAAAATTAACTTCCCTAAATAGCAGCAGAATACCTTGTTGGGGTGAAAGCCTTCTGATCATCTGCCAGCTCTCTGATCATCTGCCAGGTCCTGTAGTCATCAAAATGCTCAGAGGCTGGAGCACCTCTCCTTTGAGGTCAGGCTGAGAGAGTTGGGATTGCTCACCCTGGAGAAGGCTCCAGGGAGACCTTCTTGTGACTTTTCAGTATCTGAAGGGGCTCCAGGAGTTTGGGAGGGATTTTTACAAGGATATGTAGCAATAAGACAAAGGTAAAAGCAATGGCAGGTTTAGATAAGAAATCAGGAAGAAGTTCTTCACTCTGAGGGTGCTTAGACACTGGCACAGGGTGCCCAGGGAAGCTGTGGCTGCTCCAGCATGGGAGATGTTCAAATAAATCCAGGCTGGACAGGGCCTTGAGCAACCTGGTCTAGTGGGAGGTGCCCCTGCCCACGGCAGGAGGTTGTAAGGAGATGATCTGTTGTAAGATGATCTTTAAGGTCTCTTCCAACTCAATCCATTCTCTGAGGGCTGCAAACATGTTACTCACTGCCTCGCTTCACCTGGAGTTCTGCTCACTTGGAAACCCAGAATAAAAGAGGTGCACAGCAATTAAAAGGAGTATCTGATGTTTCCCATGAGCCAGCCATCAAACTCCAGCAGGAAATACACTTTTTCATAGCAAAATTAGATTTGATTTCAGCTATTAAACCGAAGTCACAACATAATCCTACTGAATGTGTTCACCTGGTATTGAAAGAGTAAAAGCAGAACAGGTGAAAACTGCAGCTAGTCAGTCACACTCAGCTCTGCTCAGAGATCCAGACTGCTAAAGCAACAGGGGTAAAATGTTAATTAGCAATGCCTAACGATTTAGGGCACCAGATCCTGCGGGTGAACAGTCAAACCACCCCCAAAAGAACTGTGTTAGTGGCCTGGAAAACAGAGCAGTTCAGCCTACAGACTGGGACAGTGCCAGTGGCTGTCCCCCCTCAGCACCAGCAAACATCAGTCTCAAGAAAAAACCATTTCAGAAGCAAGTTTGTTTTCAAATACCTTCATAAACACCAGAAATTCACAGCTCATGTTTGGTACAATTCAGTGAAAAAGACCAGGAAGGGAGAATGGGCCTGGAAGCCTCACCCCACAGCAAAGCTAGCTGAGGATCCTGCAATTGAAAATCATGGAATCCTAGAATTGTCTGGAGAGGGAAGGGAGCTCCAGAGTCATCCAGTCCAACCCCTGCTGAGAGCAGGGACATCTCAGCTAGAGCAGGGTGCTCAGAGCCTGCAATGTCTCCAAGGACGGGGCCTCCAGCACCTCCCTGGCACCCTGTTCCACTCTGGTGGGAAAGAACTTCCTTAGCTCTCATCTCCACCCATGTATTCTTATCCATGGAATCACAGAATCATTTGGTTGGAAGAGACCTTTAAGATCATCAAGTCCAACCATTAACCCTACACTGCCAGGGTCCCTAAACC
>JANHGL010004926.1:25528-38466 GCA_024611195.1 Ceyx melanurus | reverse complement strand
CTGGAGGAAAGGAGGCTTCTCACAAGTAGTCAACATGGATTCTGTAAGGGGAAATCATGCTTGTCTAATCTGATAGCCTTTCATGATGATACAAGTAGTTGGATAGGGGAGGGAAGGGCAGTGGATGTATTATTCCTTGACTTCAGCAAGGCTTTTGATACTGTCTCCAGTATCTGTCTCCAAACACTCCACTTTTCTGACGGATAGTATTGTCTCTGTGATACCTGTTTTTCTAATCGTCACATTTCTGAAGGATATGGACAAGTTTTATCCACCAGGCTTTTCCAGCTCCTCCTTCCCCTCACTGTTGTGTGTTGTTAATGCTTGTAAAGAACAGATTTCCTTCCTGTGCTTTCCCTAGATTTAAGATATATGCCTCTCTGCTTTGTATGAAACCTCATTTGTTATTGATTTTGGGTGAATCAAATAATCTTTGATGATGGATTTGAGTTTCACAATCCATAGTAAAGGACATTCAGATGAGCCAGGAACACCAGTGAGTCAACTCCATGAACCTTCCAAAGAGTTTTTAAAATTTATTTTCAGAAAAATTAGTGTGAAAATATGAGAAAGAAAAAAAAGCTTTGATACTTTCTATGATTACCTTAAGTCATTACAGAAAGAAGTGGAGCTGGAGAGTCTCATACTGTTAATACAGCAGGAGAAAATGGGAGCTGATACCCTTATGTGATTCATTTATGTTATACAACAGTAGCCCTTGTCCTGAAGACAAATACTCAAGCACAGAACACTGCTGTCCCTCAGGAATTAAAACACATTTCTTATATGTATTTTCTAGTGGAGATTCTTGTGCAATGTAAAACATAGCGCTAAACTTAATTGCCTGAAGTATTTTCTTCGTCTCTATATTCTATTAATAAGGAATCAGGAAAATAATTAAGACTAAATTTAAATATAGTATATATCTGATTTGATGCTATATGGCTATTCAGGTTGCATGGAAGCTTTTAAATATGTATGAAGTAGCAGCAAATAGCTTTTTGTACATGACAACATAAAGAAATTCAAGCTTCAGTTAACACACATATAGTAAGCAGACCATTAGGAGTTAACAGCTGTAGGCTAGGTCTAAGTCAGTATTAGATTCACACATCTTAGCTTTTTCTTTTTCCAAAATCAATATCTGCAAATAATAAATGAGATCCCAAAGGGTTGAGTTAAGCTCCAACCACCACAGAGTAAGTCTGCAATTGGTCATTGACTCAATAATGCAGGTGAGCTTCACACTGTAGAACATCTTTAGCACACTATAATAGAAAATTAATAGCATTCAAATAAGCAGCAGGGTTACCCTAAGGATTACATAATAGCTTGGGTTAGACAATCATCTAGCTCCAAGAAGTGTAAAATGTCATAAAACTAGAAAGAGATAGAATAGCTCCTGCATTAGGCACAATTTGTGTAGTGTACACTGACTTCTTTCCAAACACGTTAAACAACAAAGATCCACATTATAAAAGTGTACTACTGAAAATACTGCCAAAAAACCGCATTGCAGTGGTGTCCATGGGAAAAATGAAACTCATATATCATTGTACTGTTAATAATAGAATACAGAATGTAGTTTCCTACTGTATTAGCACAGTAGGTTTCATGTTAACTACTGTAAAACCATAATAAACTGTGTAGAAATAGCATGTCCATAAGTGAATATGTGAAATACTAATATCGATAAGCAAACATAAAATAGTAATAGTGACTGAGTCTTTACCAGGCTGCAAATAAAAATAACAAGTGTTCTTTGTAAACTGTGCAGTTTCTTTTATGCTTTATATCAGGTCATCTATGACAACTACTTTGGAACACGCTAAATAAAATGCACATGTACTCAAAAACCAATTTAAGTGTATGAAATATTATATGAGACTAATTTACAACATATTAATAAGGTAGCAACCCAACCACATGAGGGACTAATAAGCACCTGGAGACAAAAACAGCATTCTCACAAAGCTAAAGCAACATCAGAAAACTTCTCCACTGCACAGCACAAATACCTCTCTCCCTGAAACAATGGACTACATAGCATGTAATAGAATATCAATTATTAATCTAATGATTTTTCAGTACCAGGGAACAATTTGTACACCTAAGGGCCCAGAGATAACATTAAAATTATTTAATTTCTTAATCTGTGTAGCACTTGAGGACTTTTAGGCATGACAGGCACTGTTTCTGAACATTGCAAACTCAGGCTTTGACACTGAATTAAAATTTAAAGGGAAAATACTTTCCACAACATTTTGAAAAATAATGCAGAAAAACCCCAACCCCCCACAAAGTTTCTAGGTGAACTCAGTTCATTTACTAAATAAAAACCTGACCAGCTTTTCCCAGTGAACTACAAAATATACTCACTATATGATGCTGACTGTCCCATTTCTGACCAGAATTTGTATATTTCTATTGTACCTCTCAAACTTTCTGCATAGGTCTCTGCTGCTCCCAATTTAAATAGGACTTGACACACATATCACAGTCATTATAAGATTTAGACTTACCTATGGGCTGCCACCATCCCATACATCGCCATAGCAAAAAGCAGTTTGTGGCATTCCCTGCAGGCTACTTGTCTTACTTTTCAGAGGAGTAATGTCCTTACCCAGTTTGGCACCAACTGTAGGAATAAAAGATTGGTGTGGAGAATAAAATCCTCTGCCGTTCTGGTGCCTTCCCTGTGGCTCTTTTTCATAGTGACTTGTGCCATACACAAAATGGCACCTCTCTTTCAAAGCAGAGAGGTCCAGGCTTTGTATATCAGGCGTGTGAATGTGAGTATACCACAGAACACTAGTTCCTTATCATTCGCTTGTTAGCTTGTCCAATCTATGGCAATCACTTCAGTCCCAGGGGTTGAAAGACACAAGATGCAGGGAAAAAGGGAAGCAAAAGCTGAAGAAAGATCAATACTGCACTGTGAAACAAGAAGTGTAGGCTATTTACTTTTCATTGATCTGATGATTCAGGAGAAACACCTCAGACTGGCATTAAATTGAGGGAATACATCTTCTGTGTTTTTTCACCTCAAGGTCAAGAAGGAGCCAAAAAGAAATTAGAACAAACAGGAACTAATCACAGGAGTAAAATAAAACTATTAATCCACATGGAAACATAATTAAATATCAGGCTAAATAAGGTTCACAATAAAACAAACAGTCTTATCATTTTCAGCTTGTACCTGGACTGACTGCAAACAAAGAACTGACTATATGAGGCAGAATAAGACAAATCAAGGTTTAATGTCACAGTGGAGGTCCCTTCTAAAATGAAACAAAATGGAACTAAATGAAACTAAATGAAGCTAAACTAAACTAAACTAAACTAAACTAAATAAAGGCTTATGGCATGTTTTCCTTGATAGAATTAAAAACATCTATCTGACTCACACCAAAAGGAGTTGTACATTTTCACTTGCACTTATTTATTTGAACAAACAGTTTTACATTTTCTATTGCTCAAGGGAAGTCAAGGGCATGCATAGGCTACTGGCTTAACTTACCATAAAAGTTAAGTAAGAGTACAACAGTTTGTATAAAAATGATAAACATTCTGATATGAATTTGAGGTGAAAAAAAAAATAAAATCAGTCAACCAACCAACCAACCACAATTAGATAGCTTGATTCTGCACACAGTAATGTTGCATGCCAAAGTGAAAACACTATAGTTCACCAAACCTTGCTTTCAGAGACCAAGATGTCTGGAATTAAAACTCTACAACAATTTATTAATAAACATCCAAAGTTTATGTAAATGCTTGGTTAGGTATTTTCCCCAGGTGAGATCCATATCGATACTTCTTAACCTGGGAAAGCAGACACCACTTCAAAAAACCATAGGTCACTGATGTTTCATGAAAAGATGTGATCTCCGTATTAAGACATGTAAGTGAGAAACAATTAAGTGAAAAGACATATCCTTCATATCTAGAAGAGGGAGCTCTCCTGTGGGAGGTCAAATAACAACATAGTGCTTTCCAAAAAAAGGAAGAAAATAATGAAGTGTCAGTGGGCTCATACAGAAATTGTTGAAAAAATAAATGACATATGGAGAAGATAAAGGAGCAAGAGAGAAAGAGGACTTTATCTCCTATTACTCATATAGTCTAGAGGTGGAGACATCCCAGTCAAGGTAGAAAATAAGGCAATAAGAAAAAGGTGCTGAGTTCAGACTATTTGGCTTTCAAGGATCTGGTCAGGATTGGGTTTATAGTAAAAAAGTCTTGTTCATTCTTAGTGTTTCATGTCAATAGCATATTCATAGTTTAAATGCAAAGCCTTATATCACTAAAATAAGCCATCATACTCCTATGAAAGAAAATACCAAAACGTAATTTGGATGGGTGTGGTACCACAACAACAAGAACAAAAAAAAAAAAACAAACTAGGGGAAATAAGATCAGTAAAGTGCATTACATATTTCAACTACTTCATTATTATTTTTCATATTACAAGAGTTGTAATTTACCATGAGACACTATTATAAAATTAATACATAAATACATAAAAACATTTGTAAATATGCCCAGGCTATAGCATAGGAAAGAAAATTGAAGAAAACTGCCATGGCTCATGACCTTAGACTAGAAGTTAGAAATAGGCTGGAAAATATTTTAAACGTTTTCCATTGCCAGTGAAAATTTTCGTAGTGGTTTTAATCATCTATTTAGTAATATTAGAGATCCTATATATTAAAAGTTATCAGTGACAGTTTGAACTGAGAAGAAGTGTTCAGTGTGGAATACACTTTTTGTTCACCTCATAGATTTCCTGTTTCTTTTTTGTGTTGTATTGCATTTTTTCTGGTAAATGATTTCTGCCAGTGTGGTCTTCTTGCTCAGGGTACTCTTTTAAGACCAAACACCTTTAAAATAACTATTTCAGTACTGTTTCTACTTCCACAGGTTTGTGTTTGCCCTGATGCTAATTAGTATTTACTGCAGAATCCAGCACATTTTCTGGGATTAGACACGAATTCTGATGGGGGAATCCTATCCCTGTGTCCTTTTCTGAGACTTTCCAGAGTTTTCCTTCAAGGTAGGAAACACCAGAAAGGGACATTGCTATTCCTGTTCCAGACTGAAAAGAGCTTTCTGTTTGCATCCAGAAGTGTCTGCTGGTCTAACAAAAGATCTTGCCTTAGTAAAACTTGCCTATGAAGAAACTTCCTTTCTCCAGCTGAACAACAAGTTTAGAACAACTGCTTCAAGTTAATTTCCTACAATTATTGAAATGAATTGTTTTCCTAAAAACTTCCCCCTCCTTTTTTTTCTTTCTAGTCTTCTGATGATAAACAAAATACCCAAATCCATCCAAGTTTACACAAAACAGCATCTTCCAGGAGAAATCTTGCTAGAACAATGAATGCAGCCTGCCAACATGAGACAGTCATTAAAACACACACAGAGGTCCCACACTGAGACATATGTTAGCAAATGCAAACAAACCATGTCAGTGAAATAATGTGCAATGCACCAGAACTCACTGACACAAATAGAGGGTAGAAACCTGTATGTCCAGATAAAAATTCATCACAAGGCCAACACTACCTGTCTTCTAGACAAAACCGCTCAACAAACTTCTAGAATATCTTAAAATTGTTAGAATGAAAAAGACAGGAACTCAAATTCTAAGGTTTCTTGGTTGGTTGTTTTGGGTTTTGTTTTGTTTAGTAAATTGCCTTAGATAATTAAAAGAAATCAAAACAACTGATTCAATACACATTTGTAAGAAGTTTTACTTCTGTGCCAACCCTAATAAATGATTCAGCACATGCTTCTTAGTATATGCCCCTGTCGTCAATGGATGCAATTTACATCAAGCAGTAATTCTCTGTAATTTTAGATTATCAAAAGGCTTTAAACATGACGTGCCTCTTACATTCTGACTAGTGAGACATTTTTCAGCACATTACACAGTGAATTAGAATGGCCTTGTTACAATCCAGACAAAGAATTTTTAATCAAATATTTTCCTATGGATTTTAAAATTATTTATTCTGAAAAGCTTCTCTTAAGTAAATATGTTTGCAGTATTGCTTATTATTTCTTAGAAGAAAGTAATGGAAAGATAATTTATATAACTGTAGCTATTTGAACAAAGAAGTTCTTAGGTTCTGTAAGACAATATCATTTTGATTAGAACCATTTCATAAATACAGCTGTTCAAAAAATAATACATTTGCAAAAACATTCTCTTGAAGCCAAATTTAAATCAGTTTGAAAGAAGTAATAATGATAAAATGTAAATCCATGCAGTTCAAGACTAATCAAACTAGTTAGAATTAAAAAGCTGATATAATAGTGTGGGTTTTCTTCACTTTTTTTTTTTTTTTTTCCTATCATGTTTTAGATAAGACAGTAAAACATAAGGAGGTTACAATGAGGAACCTTTCCCTTCCCATGCATGGAGTTTTGAAGGGTGTAAAATTTCCAAATCAAAGGAAACAGCTGAATTATCACAGCTAAAAATAAGAGAAGAAGAATCACATATATTGTTTGTCACAGCTTATAATATGATGGATAGTAGGGCAATTATTTTATATTCATAAAAAGAAACTGTATGGATGTGTCAAAACATTGACACAGCTTCCATGTTATTCACGTACATTATGAAAATTAAGATTTTATAGCAGGAAATACAGTCTACCATGTGAAAAATAAGATTAAAAGATATCTTTGCCTTAGCACAGGAGACTTAATGAATCGCTAGATATTTTAATTGGGTGTTTTCAGTCTGATCCAGTTGCTAGAAAAGCTATTGTTAAGACCTTCTTAGTTGTATTGGCTTGTGAAGACTCAAGTTTTCACATCCTATGATTTTTGGTCTTCAATTCAAAGCCTGCCTTGAGAAGACATTTATGTCTATAGCTACAATACCTAGTTCAGATTTCCCTTCACTTTTTGTGTCTTTTCTCATTGCCTTTTAATTTTTCCCTTTGAAATGCTGTCAATAAGTGAATAAGTCGAAAGTCAACACATTCAGAACTAAAATAGCATACAGCAAGCATTCTACACCAGTTGCATATAAACTGTTTGCAAACAGTAAAATAAGAACAGATTCTAGATTTATATTAAATGTTCACAACAAATAACTCAATTTTCTCAAATAATTCTCATTAAACATTCAAATCCTGTAAATCCCCACAAATGCTGCTTTTTTTTTTTTCACCCGAAGCAGCTCTGCTTTTGTTTCTGCTTATGACAAAGTAGATATTTCTTTATATGCTTTATTTATGTATGTATTTTTATGTGTGAATATATATATAATGAGAGAAAATTTAAAATAATTGTTCAGTTGGAAATTTTCCTTTTTAGATTTCAAAGGGACGTCTTAAGCCTTACACCTACTGGCACGACGCGCATAACTGCACAGGCAATTCATGCCTCATATCTGTTATTTCATCCAATGTAATGCTACATTCTTGTTCTGTCAGAGTAAGTCCTTGGATCTCCCTCGATAGCAGATAGATATTTTATGAGTATGATTAACAGAGATAAAGGTATGTAGAGCTGAGGACTGTGCAGCTATCTAATGGGAAAAATTAGGAAGATTCACACCTAGAATCTGAAGTGTAATTTATGCACCTTGAGTGACAGATAGGATGTGCTGCATGGCCTTGAATATTTCGAAACATAAAGTTAACAAAGTTATCCATATAAGTAGGACTCTTTAATGGAAATAGGACGGAGAAGACATTTCTTTCTTCAGAGAGAAGTACTATTTGTATTTGAAGACTATGAAGACAGAATTCATTTTCCCTTTAAAAAAATTAAAAGACAGAAAGTGGTTATTTTGTCATCAAATGTGATCAAATGCAAACCCAACAGTCATACCTCAGTGATACATCAAGGTTAAAAAAAACAAGCTCCCTGGGACTTCAGAAACAACTTCAGAATATGAAGTTGGACTTAGTTTGTCTGAAATAGGAGAATTTGAAAATTGTTGTATAGTTAAACACTACTTTTTGGCTTGACAGCACCATAATGGTTCTTTAAAGAGCTACTTTATAGTGTTAAATTAATCTGTATGTCTGTGAGGAAGATGTGGATCTACAGAGGTGGATGTTAATACCATCTTTTAAAGCAATGGGCATTTTCTCTGTTATGTTCTCTTTACACCAGCCAGGTGTCATACATAGTTGATGAAGCAAGCCACATATTTTCCATCTCTTAACGTAAGAGAAGGGCTGAACTCCTCAACAACATTCTGTGACTGACACAGGTTGGATGACAATTCAACTTGTGAAGCAGTTGAGTGCTGGGAGGAATAACCAATGAGTTAAAAAAAAAAAAAAAAAAGAATTGGGGAAGAGACAGAAGTACAAAAAAAAGGTTTAATTTTGCATTCTTCAGATTTTTTTTTCAAAATATAATCTCAGGGTTTTGTCCTTCTGTGATAAATTAATGCCTATCAGCTCTTGGAGAGCACAGTCTATTTCTAATACAGTCTTACGCTAGTTAATAATTCAGACAGAGGTTACAGTGCAGTAGGCATCTAATTTTCACAGTAATCTGAGGTCTGCATGATTTTAACAGTTCTAAGACATTAGTTATATCAATTCGCAGTTTTATTTTCTACACAGTTTCATGATGTCTGCAGCCAGCAATATGAATAAACTCACATTTCCATAATTTGTTTTCTAAAATTATAATGGGAGTTGAAGCACACTTACAAGCATGATCTTTAATATTTTGAATACTCAGATTCAGTTTCCTGGGAAGCAATATATTATTTCTGTCCTCAAATACTATATAAGTCCATAGCCAAACACTGTGGTTTTAATCATACTAAATCTTGAATTTAAGAACTACATAGCAGTTTGCAGTAGAAGCATATAAAGCTTTTAAGGTGTGTATGGATTGGAATATAAGGTTTTTGGAAAAGCCATACTTTTTTCTTTTTTTTTTCTGGATGTAAATTGTCAAAGCAAAAAACTTCAGAGGATGTAGTTCACATCAGCTTTGGAAGAACATGCCTACCACCATGCCACACTGATAAGTTCACCAATCTTAGAAACAAGAGAAAACCTATTCACCATTTGACAGGTAGATCATAAAAGTTTAATGTCTTGGCCAGGGTTGGTATAGCCATAGCCATGTCATAACTGAGCCTCCAATGAAAAGAAGTATCCTGCTCTGAACTTCCATATCATGCAGTCATTAAACACCATCCCAGTTCTAACAACTTGATGACTTCATGATGCATTAAAGTTCTTATGTTGCATTATGTCTTTTACAAGTAATAATTATAGGTATATATCCAAGGTGCCAGCAATTATCCATCACAGAAAAAAAAAAATAAAAATTAACCTTAATTCACAATCTACAATCAGAATGATCTGTTTGTAAGACTTAAGGTAACCTGGTTTTATATTAACTGTAAAGCCCACCAGAGTCACTGAGATTGGAAGAATCTGAAAGATGTCATAAATGGACCATGTGTTTCCTGGAGTCCTAAACAATGGAACCTAAATTAAGAGTATAACATTTAGTAAAGTGAAGGATTCTTGCAGAGTACTTCCAATAACAGTAGAGGAATAAGCAGGTTGCTTTAATGACAATTACAACTCAAACACACTCCAGGATAAACCCTTATTTTAAGGCTCAGTGAGCAGTGGGAAGGACATTAGAAACTGAGGATTTTCATGCTTGTTCACAATTTAATATACTTGTCCAACTTACTTAATGATTTTCTGTTTTGAAATAGTTCCAGTACATCTGGTATAACCACTCCTGCATTGATGAGGACATTTTACTTAAAGCTTTTGAAAATATTTAAAGTCATTGGGCTGTTTAAGAAGGACAGAGTTACTGTTGACAGTAGCAGAAGGGGATGATCATTCAATGCAAAGTTTGCAGATTTGCACAGGGCAAATCAGAAGTGTTTTCAGTCTCCATCGTGAAAACCAAAGCATAAGACTCTATAAAACTTTTATCATCGCAGACAAACGAATCATGATTCATCTTATTAAGAAGACTAAGTTAAAAGAGTCTGGGCTCACCACACTGTAAAACTGACATTCTATTACCTACTGCAGCCAAAAAAAAGCCCAGAATCAGATGTCTTATAAAGAAGACATATGAAAGAAGAAGATTACAGGTGGCTGGAGACAGCAATTGCCCTAGCTTGGAATAAGTTTTTTTGATGCAGGACATTGATTCAGGACCCAACAACTTCTGTTGCTCTCAGGAACAACAGTGGCCCCAGTTTAAAGTCCTGAGATAAGAGAAGATTTAAGTCTAAATACTCTACAGATTGATTTATAGGTGACATAGGATACAGAAGGTATGAGAGACCAATGGACAAGGTAAATTTGCATACATTGAACAAATAATTTCTACTGCAAATAAAGTGCTTTTCAGTGTAATTGGAAATATTGCAAGTATCATGACTCCAGAATAACCCAGAAGAAGATTACAGACCCTAATTTGAGGTAGTGATTTATTTATTTTTTTATTAAATACACAGTCAACATGAATCTCCCTTACCTTAATTTAATCCTACAATGCCTTATATATTATGTGCAATTGCATTATGTATTATATTACTTCTGTACAGATTTTAATTTTCTTACATAAAGACAGGAGTCAATGCATTATTTCAGTTTTCTGACCTATCTCTGTAGCTGTTGCTAATTTTTTAGAAAAAATGACATAAGTATTTTACAGACATGAATATAATAAAAATTGTACATGTCGGCAAACAAATAGTGAAAAAGTTTTATACTGTCAAGAAAAATAATAGTACAAACATTCTCAATTATCTTGTGATTACTAGTATTTAATTTTATTTAAAAAACCTCCCCATCATTATGTCATGATTTAAGACTTTTTATTAATTAAATCTTTATTTCTGGACAATTAGTATGTTCATTGTTAATCTAAAACCATCAGCCAGCATGTCTTTTATCATATTAATTTCAGGGACCGGATTCAATAATGGAAGGCATTGCATGGTTGGACAGTTAACAAACAGGGCATATTCAGCACACTAATTTATATAGAGCACATTCTTTTTACACTGAAGCTCAATAGATACAAGGGATCAGCTAATCTCCTAGATTGTTAAATTAGTAAACATCAGAGTACTGTGTGTAACAGCAGTCATGCTTGAGATGTTTTGGTGGTGTTTAAACCAGTGCAACATCTGAATGAAAAATATTTTATATGTATTTATGGTTCACACAGCATTTAGGATTTTTTTTAATTTGTTTTGATTTCAAGTGAAAGGGAGGAAAATCAAAACACCTCAGCAGAAGAGACATACAGATAAGAATTAACTTGCTCAAAGTCCTACAATTAACTTGAGCAAGGTCCTACACAGCAGCAGTCATTTCCGTAGTATGCATTTTGTTCCAAACCTGTAATAAAAAAAGAGTTTTCTAGCACAAGAAGACAAATTTTTACTGATAATTGAGGCAATGTAGAGATGTTATACAAGAGGGATCTACTGATGATGAAGAAAATTGTGTTTATAGATTAATTTGGTGTTGTGCCTCAGTTATACTGCAAATCAGTAAGTAACCATTATTTTACAAGGAAAAAAATGTGTTCAAACTAATTATAAGTCATATTATAATGTTTCTTTCTGTTATGGCAAAATATTGCTGAATGCAGACTAGTAGCCAACAGTTAATCACTACAGATATAATATTTGCACTCTTGATAAAAGACAGAGAATCACAGAATCACAGATTCACAGAATAATCATGATTGGAAAGGACCTCCCAGATCACAGAGTCCAACCATACCTACAAAACAAAAAAACACACACACAAAAAACAAAGCACCACAGCAGACACAGTCCCCTACATTCCTACTCTTCAAGCATATCCTGAAGAATCTTGTCAATTCATTTCTTAAATGCCTCCAGGGTTGGTGATTCTCCCACCTTCCTAGGCAGGCTGGTCCAGTGCCAGAACTCTCTGAAGAATTTCTTCCTAATATGTAATCTAAACCCTCCCTGCTGCAACTTCAGACCATTTTGCCTGGTTCTATCATTAGTAGTTACGGAGAAGAGGCCAACATCCACCTCTCTACAATCTCCTTTCAGGTAGTTGTAGAGGGCAACGAGGTCCTCCTTTAGCCTCCTCTTCTCCAAACTAAACATACCCAACTCCATCAGCCTCTCCTCACACCACTTACTCTCTAAGCCCCTCACAAGATTGGTAGCTCTCCTCTGGACAATGAGCTCTCCTCAATGTCTTTCCTATAATGAGGGGCACAGAACTGAACACAGTATTAGAGATGAGGCTTTACAAGAGCTGAGTACAAGGGCATGATAACTTCTGCTGACCACGCTATTCCTTACACAAGCCAGAATCCTGTTGACCTTCTTCCTGGCCACATTGCTAGCTCATGTTCAGCTAGATATCCACTACAAGTCCTTTTCTGCTAGGCAGTTTTCTAGCCACTCATTCCCAAGCCCATAGCACTGCAAGGGGTTGTTGTGATTGAAAAGAAGGAGCCAGCACTTGGCCTTATTGCACCTCATACAATTGGCCTTGGCCCATTGATCCAACCTGTCCAACTCCCTACGAAGAGCCTTCCAACCCTCAATCAGATCAACACTTTCACATAATTAGGGTTAATTAAGACTGTTAGGGATAGGTCCCTTCTGAAACTATATTCTTGTCCAAATTATTCCTCACCAGTGATAGCCACTATACTTTGGAGTACTATACTGTTCAAAACTCTTAGCCTTTTGAAACATGTTGAACATTGATACCAAACTGGAAGGAGTGGCTGACATACCAGAAGGCTGTGCTGCCATCCAGCATGACCTGGACAGGCTGAAGAGCTGGTCAGGAAGAATTTAATGAAATTGAACAAGACTAAGTGTAGAGTCCTTCATCTGGGAAGAAACAACATCATGTATCAGTAAAGGCTGGGGGCTGATTGGTTGGCGAGCAGCCCTG
>JANHGL010004925.1:0-94790 GCA_024611195.1 Ceyx melanurus | reverse complement strand
GTGGTCGTAACTCAGGCTTCCTTAAGAGGCGGCGGCCATGGGCCGGCCGGTGCCTCCCCGCGCCGAGCGGGAGAAAAGCGTCTAGTGCCGGCAATGGGGATCGGGACGGCGCCGCAGCCCGGAGGGACGGCCGAGCCCGCGGGACTCCCGTCAACCGTAAGCGCGGTGCCTCCTTCTCCGCGGGGTGCGAGGGGAGGGCTGGCAGGCGAGGGCTGGAGCTACCGCGCCGCGCCTGGCCCCGCGGGCGGGCAGGGCGCCGAGGGCCCCGGGCTGAGGTGGTGGAAGTACTCGCAGGGGAGCGGCGATTAGGGGAGGTGGGGGGCCGCCCTCCCCGGTGGAATCCCGTCCCCCTTATTTTCCCTGGTGTGAGAGCCACCGAGGAGAGTGGGCGGCCGGGGCAGCGGAGCGGAGCTGCCGTGCCCGCCGGTGTCGCCTAAGGCACCTGCCGCTGCTCGACCCCGGCCCGACTCTTCCCGCGTCCCTCTCGGGGAAGATCGTCCCTGTCAGCAGGTGTGCACCGTCCTAGGCGCGTAAAACGGAGGGTTCGTGAGGTAAAAGAAAGGCAGGGAGGAATGAAAAAGCGTTTGCAGCGCTAGCCAAGTGTGGCAGAGCGCGGTGTGTGCGGGGAGAGGTACGAGAGCATGGCCGGGGGGATCCGGCAGCACCTGGGACTGCAATACCGACATAAACATAAATCGTTGTCACACCTTCGGTCTCGGGACGTTTGATCCGTGCTGGGCTCGATCCAGTGTCGCTGGAGCTGGTTTTGGCAGCGCTCGCTGCCATCTCTGCCGTCTCGTTCGCTTGTGCCCACAGAGCGCGGGTGATGAAGCAATCGCCGTGAGATTTATAGGGAAGTAAAACACTACATGTGCTATGGAAAAGTTTCACAAAATGTCTGCGGCAGCAGCTTTTCTTTTAGGTCTGATAATGACAAAAAAACCGCATCTTTAGAATTCCTGTTTGCGCCTTGCATCAGGTTCTGTCTGCCTCTATTAGGAGCGTGAACCCAAAGTGTAACCCCTTGTTTCCATGGGCTTGTGTGTTCGTTCCTCTTTGGGACCAAACTCGCCCTCCTCGCTCATGGAGATTGATCTGTCACCCTGGTTGACCCCGGTCAGTCCTGCTGCATCATTTGGAGAAGCTGCTGTCTCAGGGGTGTAGCCGGTTCCTGTGCTGGTGGTTGTGCTTCAACCCTAAGGGGTTTGCACTGCTGAAAAGTCTGTTACTTTCCAAGCAGCTGCTGCTGGTGGGATTTGAAGTGGAGTTGCTGGGCCTGCAGCACCTCTTGGCTACGTGACCCCTGCAGAGCTGTGCAGGGCTTGTTTGTCAGCAGTTTATGTGATCCCTTTGGGGAAAATCCCTTTGTCCACCTGAGCTGTGGAGCAGGGAACTTCCAGTTTGCAGTCTTTGTGCAGATCAAGGCATGAAGATGCTGAAACTAGGTAAAGATCTAATCCCAAGTGTAGGACTTCTAATTTCAGTGGAGCTTTCTGTCAGGAAGATGGTCTTTGCACATCAGCAGAATCACAGAATGGCTTAGGTTGGAAAAGACCTTTAAAAATCATCTAATCCAAACCCCAAAGTAGTCTCAGATTACTTTGTTAAACAACTTCATAGGATCAGCTGCTTTGTGGTTACTAACAGTTGTTCAGCCTACTAATAATATTGGAGAGACAAAGTGAATCCAAACCTGATGTGCTTATTTTATTTTCTTTCTGTTAGGGGAAGGGTTTTGAATATACAGTGTAGTGTTCAGTGTTCCCCTGCTACTGTCATCTCTCTTAATCTCCTCATTGTCCCTTTATGGTCACCTTTCTGTACCCTCTGTGACAAGGTGACATAATAAAAGAAATGGAAATACTTATTTATGCTTGAATCACATAATCTCCTTCTGTATGGCCAGATAATCTGCACTGGAAAAATGCCAGTTTGACTCCTGGCACTAAGATGCTGTTTGACTTGTTTTTCTTAGAAGAATTAGACCAAAAGGGAAAAAAAAAAGAGAAAAAGATAAAAACCACAAAACAACAAAATAAATAGATATTTCCTATTTCCTTCTGAGGTGTTCCTGCAGAGCCATGGCATAGACTTCACTAATGTTTGGGGTGAACACTGCACTCCTCCTTGCCATGTATTCCCCACAATGCCAAGGGGCTGAATCCAGGGCAATGTAGTGATGACTTTCCAGGTGCACATTGCTTCAGGAGTAATAGGAAATGGCTCTGAGTCTATTTTAATGGACATATAATCTTGAGGTGCATGGCATCTCTGGTGACAGCCATAGTAATGGGCAGAGGGCAGCATTATCAGTAGAGCTGAAGCTATTCTAGAGGCTTGGGGAATTCAAATTTAATTTATTGAATGACTTAGGCTGGAAAATGTCAGGAATAAACTCACATAGCAGCCAGAGAAGAAGGTGTGTCTTCTGTTCCCAGAAATTCAGGTCTATGAACACTGACTACTTGGTTTCATAGAATCAGAGAATTGTTTGAGTTGGAAGGGACTGTTGAAGGTCACCTACTGCAACTGCTCCGCCATCAACAACTAGAGCAGGATGCCCAGAGACCCGTCCAGCCTCAGCTGGAATGTTGGCAGGCATGAGGCATGGAGACTTTCTAGCACAAGTGGAAGCTCAGAGATACATTGTGGCCCATGGTTGGTGTGTGGTGTTGAGAGATGGGTGATTGTGAATTTTTTTTTTCCCCCTGATGCAAAATACTGTTGTGGATTCAAATGTCCTCATCCTGCAGGGCAGTATCTTAAGGAGTGACCTCGAGGGAGCAAAACTGGCTTCTTGTCTAAGTGTTTACTTGCCACTGATGGAGAAGCTCACATTTGAGTGGTTGCTCTAAAGACAAGTACATGTTAAAAATATCTGTGACTTACAGTCCAGAGCTGATCTAAGCAATAAATTCAAGCACTTCACTTTAGCTCTGGTTCAGCTGCTGTTTCGGCTCCCAGCTAGAACCTGAGGGACTAGTCATGAGACATGTTTTTAGACTGAGTTTACAGCTGGTCTGCTTTTGTTTAATTTGCCTCTTTTTTGCACAGAAAATTGGTGTAATCTGTGGCAGGATTTCTCTGTGATTCTGTGGGCAGCAGTGGTAGAACTGGATCTTGTCTTCCTGAGAGGTGATGAACTCTCTGCTGCATGTTTGCTGTGCCTCAGTGCTAGAACTGCAGCTGAAAAACAAATCCCAGAACCTGTCTTAGTAATGGAAATGATCTCATCCCTGCCCTAGGTTATAATAACGTGGTGTAGTAACAAAATACTTTCAGAAGAGCTATCTTTTTTTTAAAAAAAAAATAAATTATTTTTTCTTTTTTTCTGAAAAAAAAAATAAATACCAACAACCCACACCACCCTGGTATTCATACTTTCCTGAGGGCTTTCCTTTACTGTTTACCTCAGAGAAATGATAACGAATTTCCTGACTGGCTCAATTTCCAGTAGCCTGTGTGTCAATGTCTGGAGCAGTGTTACTCAGCCCCTAGTACAGGGACATGAGGTGATTCTTAGGAAGAGGGAAAGTGGTCCACAAAGCAGCAAGAAGCTTCAAAGACATTTTTTGTTTATTTTAAACAGCTTGTGGGGAAAGTAAAAGTGACTAATGAACATTTAAACTTTAACCTCATTTAAAAAAAATGGGAAACTTTGTGGCAGTACTGCCAGTGAGAATTGGTTAGTTATTCAGTATGAAAATATTGTACAGATTGAGGTAATTTTGATACAAAATAAGGTCACAGTGTTGTTGAGGAGAAAAATATCAGCCATGTATTGCTAGATGATGGGGCCCTTGCTGTACAGAGTTTATTCATTGTTCTCTAACATGCATGATGAAATCCATGAGCTGTTGCCAGTGGTAGCTCTTTTGGTCCTGTATCAGCTGGCAGGTGTGATGGACACTGGATTTTTTTTTCTCCCAGTACTTTTCACTTTCCGAATAAGCTGGTTTCTGAGCTGACATTTTCCATCTCTGTTCAGTGATGGGTCTTCCAAGACTGTCAGCACATGTGGTGACAGAAGCTTTTGGCATCTGACAGATACAGATGCAGTAGAACTTGATGTGTGTGAGCTGCCCAAAGCCTTCAAGTAATCCCAGAAGGAAAAACAGGCACTTCCAGGCTGAAGTGGATGTGATCCTAAAGCAGATATCCAACAGGCCACAGAAATTTTGCACTGGCAGTGCTACTATGAAGGAGGCTGTTTGCAAACAGGAATCTGTATCTCCATTGTTTCACCACCCTAAATATTTAGGAAGGAAGGAGAAAATACAGGGTGAAAAGGCTGCACAGAGACAAGTTCAGAACTATACATGATTTGACTCAGATTTGTGGATTTTTTTATTTTTTATTTTTTTTAGTTATCTGTTAGTAAATTTATTGAACTTGCTTGTCTTTGATAATTCATCTAAAATTTGCTTTAAAATGATCTTAGGATAGACTGGTAGAACTTCAGTTTTTCCTTCTAGTATCAAATGAGTTATAACAGTGCCTTAAATGTGTAACAAGGATCTGTAACTATGTATATATAACAAGGTCTATCTATGATCTCTCTATATAAGGATCTATAACAGATTCTTAGCCAAGATCTGTTGGACTGTGCTCTTTAATACTAAATTATCCTTTTATATTTACTGTGACAGCAAAGTTACATATTTCTTTGCATAGCCACACACAGATTACAGTATGATCTGCACAAATATGTACAGATCAGATATGTGGGGGAGTGTGTGTTTGGGGTTTTTTTGGGTGTTTGGTTTTTTTTTCTTTCTTCCTTTGACTGCTCCCTGTTCCCATGTCTGTGTCTTAAGGATTTATATCGTAAATGGGGCTTAACCACTACAACTGTATTTCTGGTGCATTTACATTCTTGTCAGTGGATACTAACAATAAATACTCCCAAGTGGAGGCTTCATTTCTAGCCTGTTCCAAACCCTGCTAATGTCATCAGGAAAACAAAGTGCTCATGGGTGATTGTTGGACCAAGCTCTCCCTGTGACCTCTACCCTCACTTTGCATGCTGCAGCAGAAGAATTCTGCCTCTGTTCTCAACATTCAGAGGTGGAACTGTGCAAAACTGTCAGCTGCTGCCTAATGTTGTAGTTCTGTTGGAAAAACAAACCAAACCACACTCGAAACACAAAAGCAATGCACAGAACTACAGATCATTTTGGGCAGAAGGTGACTGTTAACTAATTAAATTAATCTGGTGGAAATAACTATTTAAAATAACCTTCTTGTTATTCCTATGTACCAGCTTTTAAAAATGACCTCTAATGGAGAATTGAAGATATATATGATAATAATATATAAGATAATGCACTTTTGAAGTACTTTAAAGACTAGAGTTTCCTAAATATGCCTGTTTAAATGAACATCTGCAATAATGGTCATATCTTGACCTAAAAATTCTGTAGAATACAAATCTGATTATTCTGCTGTTTTGAGTCCTTTTTCCTCCTCATCCAACAAGAACTTTTAATGAATTTCTATCCATAACACTAAGTGCAACACACACACACCCCCCCGCCCCTCATCTTATCTTTTGCTAAAGGCATGAATCTGTGAGGTTTTTATAACCATGGTGATTTTGGACTGTGGTTTTACATGGAAAAATACTTTTTCTTCAGGTAACCAAAACCCTGCAGCTATGAATCAAGGACAGTGCTAGTGAAAAACCCTGAGACAAATGAGAACAGCAGATTGTACGACATATAAAGGAAGATGTCAGGAACCAAGTCATAGAATTGTATCAGAATGGTTTGGGTTGGAAGGAATCTTAAAGATCATCTAGTTCCAAACCCCTGCCATGGACAGTGACACTTTCCAAGAGAACAGGTTGCCTTTTCTTCCATTCATTTTATTTTTGTGTTGTGATGATTCTTGCAGACTCTCCTTTTTGTTGTTGTTAGGGTTGTTCTGTTTTTTGTTTGTTTGTTTTTTTTTACTGGGCAGTTTAAGGCTCTTGTAAGAAGGTGTGATGTCTGTTCTGACAATAATGAAACCCACTTTTTAATGAATTGCAAACTCAGCCAAAATCTTGCATTTCTCTGGTACTTTCCACTTTGAATAGCATATGCTAATACACACCTTCCTGGTAAGTGACAGATCACATTTAACTATGACATACTCTGAAGTATTACTTTGCTTTTTATACTTAATTTCCTTTTTCTAAAAATCCCAAATCTATTCATTAAATGAGCTTTCTCAACTCTCCTGTGGCCTGGTGAATATAGGCTTGGTTTTTATAGGGTTGTTTTGATAAAGAGAAATTAAATAGCTTCTTTCTAGTCATTAAGTTCAATCTGAATTAAAATAATTCTGTATCTATAAAACCTGAAACCATGCCTTAT
Source organism: Ceyx melanurus (assembly GCA_024611195.1). Taxonomy (NCBI): domain Eukaryota; kingdom Metazoa; phylum Chordata; class Aves; order Coraciiformes; family Alcedinidae; genus Ceyx; species Ceyx melanurus. The sequence continues at coordinate 88,431 of JANHGL010004925.1, read as the reverse complement.
AGTCTCACCTTGGACATTCTACTCTCCCAAATCCACAGTGTTGTGAAAAAATGGCTACTATAATTAAAGTGAATTTTATTAGGTCGTGTTGTCTGAAAAAAAAAATAAGGTGTGGTGTGTGTGGATTTTGTTTTTTTGCTGCTTCTGAGGATTATCTCTTGTAATTTAGGAACTGAAATAATACAAGCATGAAAAATATGTTTGGTGTGGCTGAAGTGGAAGGAAAACAGGTTTTGTTGCTTGTAAAACTTTGCTCACCAGTGAGTACAAATTCAGGAGTGAACCGAGCCTGGCTTCTCCCAACAGTTTCCCTTTAAAATTACAGCTTTACAGAGGCCCATCTGTGACCAGCTCTGTAAATGTTTCTGAAAGAACCTCAGAAAATCATGTGGTGCTGAGCAAAGTGGAGTAGGGCAGCATTACTGAGCACGCTGGTGTGTGCAGGAGGAAAGCAGTGTCCTACCTACTGCCTGCATATTTCAGAGGAAGAAATCGACCTGAAATTTTTTGCATGCTAGAGCAGAAGATATGTTTGGTTATGGGCTGGTCTTGCTGCTTGCTGTCACTCCTGAGGCATAGGGCTGGAGAAAGAACAAGTGTTGGGTATGAGAGGAGACCAAAATCCATAAACTAACAGTTTGGGAAGTTGAAGATCACTCTCCCTCAGCTGATACTTTTGAAATCAAGCCAGGATTTGGGACAGTTTAATCACATTTGTGCTCAGGAGAGTTTTAATAAAAGTAATGTAGTTCTCTAATACAAAAGAAATTTGACAAATTAATTCCTTCATCTGAGAAATTGACATTTTTTTCTGAACAAAGCCTCTAGTTGAAAAGTGCTTGAATGTCTCCACTGTAGATTCCTCCATCCTGTAATATGTGGCAGCCCAGATTGGGCAGATCAGGTGGTGGTTTAATATGCTGAGAGGGAGTTTGAGTTGTTAAGGGAGGTAATAAGCCCTTGGGCATCTTAAGAAATAGTTAAATGAACAGCTTAGCTGGTGTGGTAAGAGATCAGTCATAGTTCACAGAAGTTCTGCTGAGCTTTCTCTGTCTGACCAATCCCTTGTGCTTCAGAGAAGAGCATGAAAGTCCCTAATTTTGCAAAGCCATTTTAATCAGGCAATATGCAAATGTGGGGTTACCTCTGGACTTTGTCATCCAGTTGGTTCTTGCGTCACTGTTTGTGGCTCAGCGAATTGGATTGTTTGTGTGTGTTCCTGAGGGCCACGTAGAAGGTCTGGGTAGCCTCTTAGAATCAGATGACAGGAATAGTTGATATATATTCTTGCTAATAAATAGAAAAAAATCCCATAATTATATTAAATCAACATGTTATTTTCTGTTTTAACTCCTTTCCAAAGCCTTTAAAACACTGTGTATCTATTAAGAGTTGCTTAGTTTCTTCCCCTCATCCTCTCAGGGCTTGGCAGTTGTAGCACTTAGAATAGTTCTCTAAAAATGAAGTAAGCATCACCTGCTGGAAAGCTGCCCTCCTGGATCAGCAGGGAGGTGGCACTAGAAGCTCTTACAGCAGTTTGGTTTTGCTGTTGATGTTCAACTCAGCTAAACAGTGGAGAAGAAAAGTTCAGCCCTTTTGACGATGCCACTGTAGCCCTTGGAAAAGAGCAGATGCCTGCAATTGTTGGCTGGAGCACGGCTGGTAGAGGTGACCAGAGAACAGACTGAGTTCAGAGGAGTCATGAGAGGCCTGGTGTGGGAAGAGGAAGCTTGAGAAGGGGCAGAGTAACATGTTCTCCTTCGTGCAGTCTCTGAGTAGGAAGGCAGCTGGAGAAACCGCAACAAAATCTTTCTTGAATTTGTAGAGAAAAATCAATCTCCCCTGAGTAAATTCTTTGCTGATAAAAGTTTGGCTTCAAACATAAGCTTAGAACTCAGGAGGTTTGGTTTTTTTTTGCCTGGTCTGCAGATGTTGTTGGCTGTGTGGGTCAGGCAGGGTCTGCCCTGGGCTTTTGGATTTGTGTGGAGGCTGGGTGTTAAATGTGAGCTGAAGAGCATTGGTATTGATGGGATTTCTAGTGGTGAGGTGTCCAACCACAGGCTGCTTAAGGAGCTGTCTTGCTAGGCTTTGTATTTATTGATTATAAAATTATTTAGATATGAAAAATGCAAAGAAATCTTTCATTGTCCAAGTTTACCAGTTAGTTTCTTCCCTCAGAATATTGTAGAGTCCCAGATTGGTTTTAGTTGGAAGGGACCTTTCAAGCTCATCTAGTTCAACCCCCCTGCAGGGAGCAGGGACATCTGCAACTAGAGCAGGTTGCTCAGAGCCCTGGACAACCTCACCTAGAATGGTTCCAGGGATGGGGCATCAACCACTTCTCTGGGCAACCTGGGCCAGGGTCTCACCACCCTCACTGTCAAAAAATGTCTTCCTTCTCTCCAGTCTATATCTCCCTAAATGTGGTGGGGACATCTGGATTTGCCTTTGTGTCTGTAGGTTTGTGTGTAAAAATAATATATTTCTGTCACTTGCTGAAGTTCCAGGTTGGCAATAGCCATTAAATATTTCCATATATTTTTTTACTCACATCATTTAAAAAAAGCTGAAAAATCCCAGTGTCAGAAACTCGTTCATGACTCTTTTTACTAGAAAGTCCTGACAAATTCCCTTGAGTCACTTTAACTATTTTGTCATGCTTTTAATTCTATGACCATATAGACCAAAGAAAGTGCAGCACAATTGTCCCCTTTATTGCAGACAGTGACTGGAGCTCATATTTTAAGTAAAGAGTCCATGTTGAGTCATACTGTACAGACACTATGAGTGTATGATGATGTAACACACCTTTATTTCGTGGTCTTTTCTCCATCCCAGCAGTGCCAGCACGACAGTAGCCTGGGTGTGTTGTCTGGCATTGGGGTTTCCATGAAATGTCAGTAAATTCAGGAAAAAAAGAGCAGTTTGGATACTGACTTGAAAAACAATCAAAAAAGATATTTAAAGGAAGTGTTTCCCTAACCTTCAGCTAAATTTGGTTTGCTGTTGTCATGCATTACCTGACCAGAAACCAGCTGTTATTTTCATCAGATCCTTGTTCTTTTTTGTTCTTATTGTGGTTGCTCTTCTTTGTTCTTATTGTGGTTGCTCTCTTGTGTGTAACCACTGCCTAAGTGTAATGCAGGAGGATTGTCATCTGCAATCAAAATCTGAGAGCACTGGGCAGCTTTGCGTGCTTGTCTGTTCCCCAAAAAGTCAAACTTAAATACTTAAAAATACTAATATTTCCTCTCTCTATATATATAATTTTATTTTATTTTTAATCATCCCTATTTTACAGCAGGGAAGCAAAAGAAAGGATGAAGATGTAGCTAAGTTGAAGATATGTAAGAGCCAAGTTCTCATTGTTTTAATCCAATTTTTATAAGGCGTTGTCCCAGAAATACTTGGTATTTGGATGTTATCCCTCTTATGACCAAGAGAGAGGGAGGGATTTGGATTGAGATCTTTGGAGTCTAAATCTAGTACCTCAAACCATTCAGTGCAGCAGGGTTGTTTGGTATGTTTTTTTTTCTTTTATTTTTTTTTTCCCATTTGTTGAAGTTTTGAAGGAATATATTCTGCACTGTCCAATCACGTATTGCACTTGGATGTATATAATTTAATTTGACAAGTTATTCTTGAAGAGTTAGCATTTTTGGCACTACTTTTAAAGCTGCCACTGGTATTGAATTTTCCATTTCAGAGAGCCTAGCTTCACTTGCAAACATGCTGAGGCACCCGTTACCTCAGAGTGTGAGTTCTCCTCTGCTGCTTTAAGTTGGGCTTCCAAAACTAAGAATACCATTCAATGAATCCCTATTGTACATAAAAAGTTTATTTATGGAATAACTACATTCCAAAATCCTAATGTGCAGAAATTTTGGATGTTTTTGAATCTTCTTTTTTTCTTGATTGCAGCGTGCATATTAGAAATAGCTTTTGTAGATCATAGGTGTATTTCTGTGGAAAAAGACCCCTAAGATCACTGGGGCCAACTGTTAACCCAGCACTGCCAGGCCACCATTAAACTTTGTACTAGTATTGGTACTGTTTTTAGAGGGAATATATCCTAATCATTCTTTTCATGGAACTTCCATCAGATCTTTCCCATTCTGTTTTGGTTTGTTTGTTTTTGTTGTGGTTTTTTTGTTTGTTTGTTTTTCCTGCTTTCTGGAAAAATAAAAAGCTAACTGGTTCCCAGGTAAGCTCTAGTGAGTCTGACCTCTACAATGGGAATCATGAGCAGCTGCTTGAGGTATTTTGACAAACTTTGGGACTCTGCCATCTAACCTGTCTATCTTGTGGCTTGGATAGCAGGAGAAAAAGACAGTGATCTTTACCATTTTTAATAAACATTCTGGGAGTCCAGCAGCTGAGCTTTTTGTTTTACATTCAAGACTTTTCTTTCTAGTGCAATTTCAATTGAAAGAAAAATAGTAGACAATGGAGAAGAATTGCAAACTCAAGGAGCACTTTCATTCTCAGAATAAACAAATTCCTTGCTTGGCATTTACTCAGTTCCAATTTCTAGTATTTCAGTAACTTCATCAAACAGTAAAATCACATATGATGACATGGTTCTTTTTCGTAACCTCTTGCAAAGGGTTCCAGTGAATGTTTCTTGTTAACTGTCCTTTGCATAAGCACTATAATCATAAGGTAAGCCATCGTGCCCTGAATCAATTGCCTCTTTCTTCAGGCATGTGTTTATGGTGAAAATATGGTACTTGGCTGGATGGGAAACATGCTGGGAACTTCCACATCTGATGTGAAATAGTTTCAGATATTAATGCAGAAATGCTTCCAGCCTCTGGAATATTCCTGTTGGTAGGTCATGCCTGGCAGAATATAAGATAGGGATTTATTTTTTCTATTCTTGGACTATATCCAGATTAATTACATTTATTAGAGAAGCACATCTGATTTCCTCTTGCTCACCAAGTCTTGCTTCTCTTACAGGAGAACTGTGGGTGCTGGGCAGTTGTATATTGACAGCTGTCATTTTACCACTTCTGTCTTCCTCACTTTTGACCACTAGCACTAGATAAGGTGTAAATTTATATTACTCAAGATTTTAGTGATGTTTCCAGCCTTTCCCCCTGCTAGGGTATTTTACAGCCCTCCCTTTCCACTGGAAGTCCTTCATGTCACCTGTAGTTTCTTTAACTGCAGACAGGCCATCTTGCAAAAAGAGGCTCACAGTCTTTTCAGCTCTTACGTCCTCTTTAGCAGGAAGTCAGATGTGGTTTCCCAATCTTAAAATCTCCTGTCTAGCCATTAATGTTGTGTCATCTTCCTTTCCAAACTTCACCCTGCAGCATCCTCCAAAAATGTGGTCCAAAGGTCGAACTTTTTCCATTTCTCCTCAAAATCCTTCCTTTCACCCATGTTCTCTAAGCAAGGCACAGGAAGAACTATTGTTGCAGGTCAGCGAGGCATCCACTTTATCGTTTGTGATGAGCATGGAGCAATGAGTGCTCTGCACAAGAGCGAGAGGGGAAACCTCATTACTTATGGGGGGGAAGACCTAAATGAAGAAATAACATTGCAGTGATTTTCCAGGGTACTGAGCAAAATCATGTTGAAACATGAACAATATTTTTGTTAGATAATCACAGGATCAATCTGTAACCAAATAAAATTCCATCATCTGACTTGATAAAAATGGCCAGTGACATTCATACTAAAAGTCTGAGTCAATATTTAGCTTATTCTGGGCTCCTTATTCTTATCATGTTTGATTGAGCATTAATGACTGTACTGATGAGTTGCACTTATTCACTTATTTGCTTTAATCATCCGTGTCTTGGATTTTTAAGACAAATTGGCCAGCTTGATATAAACAGTCTCTTCTTTTATGACTTTTCTTACAACCTCGAGGATGTAGGCTGGTGGTGATATTTACACTGCATGGTGATTTACTCATTTGCAGAGCTTTTCCACTCAGTGAGACTGTGGAAGAAGCTCAGGCGAATTAGGAAAATCTCATTATTTGTCTTGCCCTTTGTTCTCAACCTATCCCGTAAAATTGAATTATCTGCAGGAATTTACTGGATCAACACAGAGAATGAAAACGTTCCAGTAATAATCTCTGTCCATGTGCATGTCTAACTTTTTTGTCGTTGTTGTGGAATTTCTATGTTATTGTCTGTCTTTAGAGATAATAATCCCTTATTTCTGAAGCTGTGCCTAACGATTAAATGCTCTTGGTCTGGCAAAAATAGAATTTGCTTTTGGGTGAGAGTCAGATTTAAGAATTTAGCAGAAAGCTGGCTCTGGATTACATGACCCAGGTAAACTCTGGCCTCTTCAAGGGGCTGTGCTTGCTTGGCTATTTTGTAAACTTGGACAGTTTGTCAATAAACCATCTTTTCAAGAAATATGTCGTTCATTTTGGTGCTGCTTTGCCAGTCCTTTTGGAAGGGATATCATCAGCCCTGGGAACAAACCGTTCACAGCCGAGGCGATCCCACCAGATATCGGGGAAACACAACAACACATGTTCATAACATTAAATTGTCCTTGGAGATCTGCTTTGAGCCGCTGCTTCTCCTGCACTCAGTCAAGGGCTGGCCAGCCACCAGTTTCAGCCTGGGTTTGGTTCTTTGCCTGTGGTACAGTCCTTAATTAGTGGATGGATTTTCTTGTCCGGCTTTGTGGGCTGTCAGTGTTAAGGGAGATAATTGTGGGACCACAGCTCTATTTACTGCAGCTGTTTGAAGTAAACATCCTCCAAAACTTTCTCTGAGGCTCTTGATGAGTGCAATAGGTAACTTCTGTGAACTGTGTTTGGCTTCACTGCAAGCTAAGGTTTTAGACACAGATTTACATTGGTGTGCTTCACCCCAGCTCCATGGATAATGTAATGCAGGCTTGTAAAGGGTGTGGCGTAATTCTATTAGGGTTGAGTAACTGATTCAAATTAAATCCACTGTAAAGGATGTACATCACTTAGCTCTAGTAATCTGCTGCTGCCTCAGATGTCCAGCTGGCTTCTGGCAGAACACTGATACCCATCCATCTGCCAGCCCCAGGGTGCCTCAGGTACACTCGTGTCTGAAATGGTACTGGGTGCCTCTTCTTGGGTACCTGCCTCTGCTTATCACACTCTGAAAGGTTAAGACGACAAACCGAGAGCTCCAATTTGGACTAACATCGGCATGACGAGAGCCTGGATCTCACATGCTGCTGGTTGGAAAACCAGGCTATTAGTCTTCGAGTATCAGATCAGGGTCTACTTGCTCCTTTTTCTTCCCCTTCAGAGACTCCCTGTGCATCTTTAGCTCACAGATTGCGATACAGTTGTTCATGATGTGATCACATATTTCTCTGTCTGCATGATCCTTGCCTCGTTCAAAATGGAGGAATCCGGTGCTCTGGGATTCGTTGTGGCTCCGTAGTCAAAGAGACTGTTGTTTGCAGTATCAGAAACGCCTTCCCTGCAGATGTTGAAATAAATGAGGCAGGGGGTTATAGGAAAAAGAGAGGATGATCTCATGACTAAGCCAGTTGACCAGTCAAGGGATGATTTGGAGAACTGGAACTCTGCCTCCAGGATACTGGACAAATAACTTGAACCAGGCGACTTGACCTGGGCCTGACCCGTGTTCTGATTTCTGCACACAGAAAATCAGCCTCAGCTCGGTTTCCTTTATCTTCTCAAAATGATTTTGTGTATCTTCTCTTGGTAGCTGACTGTGCAGCCAGGGGAAACTGTGTTTTCTGGATTATAACTTGAGTTTTCTCCTCATTACAGAGACCAGATAGGCCTCACTGTGCCCTTTGTTACCTTTGGTGTTTGCTGCTGTTCCTCAAAAACCAACACAGCAGGGCTTCTTTACCAAGGTTCTCCAGTGTTCTACTTAGTAGGACCCAAGTTAAACTGGAATATAATGAACCAGCCCTACAATATGTCTATAAACACAATGTTCCTTCCCTCCCACCTGCCTGTTTATACTGAATTTGGCTGACAGAATTTTATAAAAACAAGTCCTTGCAATCATTTTTGTAGGAGGAGAAATAATGGTGGATTTATGTGTTATGATCCATGATAAAGATACCTTGTTCCTGTTGTGCTAGCGTTGGGCTGCCTTGAATGAAAACTGTACTGAATGTATGTTAAAATATTTATTATTCAGACTTCCTTAGATTAAAAGGAATAAATAAACCTAGGATAATTTCTAGCCTCAAGCTGTTGTGAGGGCTGACAGGATGAAAGAAGGGATATTGTAATAATGTTCTAGTCATCATAGTGAAACTAAATTGTAATGAAAATGCCTGCAAATAATTGCTCAAGAGCAAGAGTTTTGGGAGTGACATAAATCATTCTTTTCTGCCCTGTCAAAACAGAGGATCAAGGATCCTTGTGACCAAGCTCCAGCTGGTGCTTTTTTGTTCTTTTCACTCTGAAGCTTCTGCTGATGGTTCTGGTCTGACTGTGGTCCAGCTGAATTTGAGAAGTGATCTCTTGGTATACTCTACTTTGTTGTTTGGAAACATTTCTTAAGTTCAAGGCCTCTGGTGGCCCTTGATTCCAGTAGAAATCATCACAAAGTGGTTGGGAGACAGTGGCCTGGGAAGAACCTGTTGAAATCCTGCTGGCTGGTTTGTGGTTTGCCCATCAAAGCCACCTGTGGGTCTCTAGAGAGCTGGTGTCCCTAGTTCAGTCAGAAGTCCCCAGGTTTGCAGAGGGCACTGTTCCTTGCTCATTCATGGTTAAAGGAGCAGCTGCCAAATGAACTGCCCTGTGCTGAGGCTTAGCTTGTGGAATTTGTTTTCTGTTGTTTCTGTGGGTGCTGTTATGATCTGAGGTGTGACCTCAGGAATTTGATGTTTGTGGGAAGAGCTTTCAGAGGCAGGGTGGTATGAAAAGCTGCGTTAAACTGGCTGACCAGACCTTGCAACCAAGGGCTGCTGTCTTATGGTACAACTTCTGACTCTTGTGCTATCCCCACTGGCTTTCCAGTTCTAAAATCCATGTACCTTGGTGTGAGTGCAGGATGTGTCCTTGTACCTCACCCTCCGCAGGGAGGAGGCTACAAAGAGGAACTTACCTCTGTCCTGTCCTGCCCATGAAAGCATCTTAATATAGAAGCAAAGCAGGGGAACCAAGAGTGTGTCACTACAGTAAAAAGACTAATAAAAACTACTCAGTGCTTAGTTAATAAAGATTGTAATGCATGGAAGTGTATACATTGAATGTATACACTGGTTAAATATAATAGCTCTATTCTTTCTGGTTTTTATCTTTAGAGCAGATAGAAACAGTTGGATGACTGGAATTCAAGATATTTGGTTTGTGTTCATACCCTGAGGTAGAGGAAATAAGCACAAGAAATTTTTCTATATCAGGTAAGTAAATATCTCTACCTCCATAACTGATATGAAATTAAGTTCTTGGTAAACAAATGAATTGTGGGAATCTTCCTAAAGTGGAGGAACAAATTTGCTCTGTTACAAAATATAGTTCAAAAGAAACTATAATTTTAATGATATTTTTTATGCATTTAACAGCTAAAGGATCTCTCATACTGAACTCTGCTTTGAAGAACAGGGAAGACTCTGCTGCCTAAAATTGAGGTCAACCTTTGACAGTTGTCTTGAATAAAAATTAAGGTGAAAAATGTCCATAATAGATCCTTATCAACACATTGTGGTAAGTAGCTTTTAAATCTATATATGCTGTCTTGTATAATATATATTGTCTTGTGCCATGTATCCTGTTAGAAATTGCTGTAAATAAACACACGGCATTGGAGTTATCCTTCATTCCTTCAAGAAGTGGTCGGTGTGGTTAGAGAAAATGTCTTGAGGAATTTTTTTTAATTAAATTTGACTCAAGTTAGTTCTTTGAAAGCATGTCAAGGCTTTGGGTGCAGTTGCTCATGGGTAAGCCAGGATGGAATATGGGCTCCTATCAACCTCCTGGATGTGATGTCGTAGGGCATCATTCTGAAAGATTTGCTTGTTCAGAAGTGTTTCAGTAAAGTGCCTGTAGTTAATGGTTTTGTTCAGATTTTTTTCACACAGTAAAAGCAACTGACTTTTGGCTGCTGTATTCACACAGATCTTGGCTAGGGTGACTTTCCAAAGTAAACACTGGGTTGGCAGTTCCTTCTCAGACTGAACCCTGGGTGTGTTTGTGTTGGGCATTTCTCGTAACAGCCTGGGACTCTCACGGCAGGAGAAGTCTGATGTGCTCAGAGGTACTGGATGCTCATCAGAGCGTTGAACTTTCACAGGGCTAAAAATACAGCCCTGTGCTTCCTTCAAATGATCTCTTATCAATTATGTGGTTTCTACCCCACGCACTCACATCCTTTACATGAGTTTGCAGACAGCAGATGTCAAACGTGAGTTTTACTCTCTCCGTCCTGTAAACGCCGCCCGTAAAGACAAGTGTCAGGCTGATGTCTGTATTTTAACGGCATTAAAACAAGGTACTATCTTCTCCTTTCTGCACCAGTGCCCTCTCCTGGCTGGAATGTTTGGTCTGCCTTGTAACCTGTTGGGAGAGGTCTCTGAGTCACTCATATTGCATGAAATCTTTCACATAAACCATATTTTCCGATACTAATTTATAAACCATAATGAACAAGATGGAGCTGTAGCAGTATGTGCAGTTACAGTCCTCAGGCAGTGCTGGACTGTCCCTACTGCAGGAAGGGATACTGCTTGTGCAAGAGCTCATCCTAGTGCAGGAAGGAACACTGCTTGTGCAAGAGCTGATCCTAGTGCAGGAAGGAGCACTGCTTATGCAATAGCTGATCCTATAACTTCTTGAAAAATGATTAGAAGTCTTTGAGGGTTCTTAATTGGGAAATTTAAATTGTGTGGGGAGTTGTAATAAAATATAGAACAGTCAGGGGCAGCAGGCTCATATCTCTGCAAAAATCTTGACTTTTTAATGGCATTCAGCATTAAAAGACTCCAAAGAATCCTGCATTTTCCAAAAGTCCTTCTGTAAACTATTATGTTGCTTTGAATGTCTTGCCCCTCCTCCTCACTTTATGAAAGGTTTGGAGGAATAAAATAAGGCACTCCCAGAGTGACTGCAGGTACAGACAAAACTGACTGTACCGAAATGCTTCTAGCTTTGGAGAGTAAAGAATTAAGATGCTTAATCAATTAAGAAAATTCAGTAAATTCAGTAAAGAATTTAGATTGCTTACATCAATTCTGCATTGATGAAGGGGATCAAAATTATAACAATGGAAAAATCAAGATAAAATGTGTGTGTATGTGTATGCACAAATGCTTTTCTTAATTGTAGAACCCTGTGAAAGAAGAGCATGGACTTCATGAAAATCTATTGCTTAAGAAACCAGGCAAATGTTTTAATTGTCTGGTCCAATTATCATCTCGAGCATCCTTAACATTAAGGAAGTAGAGTAATAAATACTTATTACTCAATCTGTCTATACCAGAGCTTCCTGATCAGTATTTCGTGTGAAAGGGCATCTCCTGCCTGCATTATCTACCGTGACTCAGTGTTCTGGGATGTGAAAAATACAAAATTCAAGGCATACAAATCCCTCGGGGTCTCTGTCAGCACGGGAGGACTGTAGAGAGAAGCTGATGGTGTTGGTGGAGATCTCAGCATATTGCTGTTTCCCAGTCCTGCAGTGGAGGTGGTGGTAACGTCCATGATATGTAAAATATAGCAGATAATTAGGGAAATTTTCCTGGGAGGAGGAAGAAAAAAAAAGCAGTCAAAGGTGGGAGAGGAAGAAAGGAAGCAGGAGGTGAAGTGGGAAGGGATGGAGAGCTGATGGTGAGAACAGGAGATCAAGATCCTGAACCGTGGCTGTGCAGGATGTTGGGAAAAACTTCTAGTCTGAACCAGTAGAGCATGAATATTGTCCACGAGAGTTCCCATCATGCAGAGAGGGTGTAGGGAAATCTTATTTTTTCTTTCCTTTACTCTTTTTTTCTCTACTTTTATGCAGAAAGAGGAAGGTAAATGAAACCTGTACATAAAGCTGGGTCACTTTGGGTGACAGGATTTAGGGTTTCTTTGAGTTAATTGTCAGCTTCTGAACCTGGCTTGGATTTTTACAGGTATGCAGATGTGACTCCACTGAGTGTTGCAATGCTCGAGTGATTTATTTACCATCGTCTTATTTTTCAGAAGTAATTGAGGAGTTGGCAATGTTCAGATTTTTATCAAGACTTAAGGTGAACATAAGTCACTTTGGAAAATGCAGCTTAGTCATCTAAATGAGGAGGGATGGATTTCCAAAGTCATTCAGAGTCCTTATGTTTCTTGTAGCGTTTTCTTCCCCTAAACTAACCAAAAGATGCTTCTGAAAATTGTGCTAGCTTTTAATACCCTTAGAAACTGGATCCTAAGTGAAAAAATTCCTTAATTTCCAATTGCACTTAAGTTGTTTGGGAAACGTTTATTTGGGGTAAGAAAAGAGGTGGAGTTTTGATCTTTCTGTGTATCTCTGTGGGTTTTTTTTCTTCTTTATTAAGAGGGAGATAGTATATTTTAGTTGTTGCAAATTTCTTCCAAACATGTAATTATGGCCAAATATTAATAACTCTATAATTATAAAGCCTCAGTGTGTTATTTTGGGTGAGGCGTGGGGAAAGAAGATAATGTTTCTCTGTTTTGCCAGACTTCTGTGTATTTTCATTTCAGAGGATAGCAGATCTTGAGTTCTTTGGCAAAAGAGCAACTGGAATGAGAGGGTTTGTTGCTGAAGTCAATAAAAAGCAGTTCTCACGATAGTATTAGCAAAACAATTAGCAACTTAAAATAGAAAGGAAAGTAGTGATAATGGTTTCAGTGCTGCTGCACCAAGAATACGTTAGGAAGCAGTGGTTTGACCTTGTTTTAGAATCATAGATAGGTGTGGGTTGAAAGGGACCTTTCAGGGTCATCTGGTCCAGCTTTCAGGTTGCTCAGAGCATCAGCCAACTTAACTTGGAATGGTTCCAGGGATGGGGCAGGGACCACCTCTCTGGGCAACTTGAGACAGGTTCTCGCTACCCTCAGCATCAAAAATTTCTTCCTTTTCTCCAGTCTAAATCTTCCTCTTTTAGTTTAAAATCATCCCCCCTTGTCCTTTCCCAACAGGCCCTACTAAAAAGTCTATCCCCATCTCTCCGAAAGGCCACCAGAAAGTCTCCCCAAAGCCTTCTTTTTTTCAGGCTGAACAACCCCAACTCTCTGAGCCTGGGCTCACAGCAGAGGGGTTCCAGCCCTCATCTTCATGGCCTCTTCTGGCCCCTCTCCAACAGGTCCATGTATCTACTGTTCTGAGGACTCCAGAGCTATTGATGGCTTAAATGCTTTACTTTACAGCAATGTTTTTTGTCAAGGAGCATCTTTTAATATCCCCATTTTCCATCCAGGACTCTGGGGCACCACGATTTTCACATAGCATCTGAGGACTTATCCCAGCACGCCCATGTCCTATCCTTGTAATGTAATTATAACTCCATCCTCCTCTTCATTGCTAAATGTTCAGTAATCTCTGATTTGTGGCCTCTAGTGAGGACAGGATCTTTCTTAACAGCTCAGAATAAGAAGAAGGGTGGTGTGTTTGTACTTGGGGCTGTATCTCATAATTATAAGGTTATATATGACAAAGGAACTACATCCGTCTGTGTGAACAGACTCTGAGGCTGGTGTCATGTTGTGAAACAGGCACTTTGTCAATCTGACCTGCATGTAAAGGTGGCACATACTGATAAAACTGCTTCAAGTGCTTTCAAGAAGCAAACTGAAAACAAGGGGCAGTGAGAGTTGTTGCTTTCTGGACATTCACAGCTTGTAAAAATTCTTTCAAGCAGGGTAAATGGCAGAGCTAGGTAACTTTACATTGCTGTCTTCCCAGATGCCCACTAAAATCCCCATTTACCTTGCTGGGAGGGAAACCTGGACTGTTTTTTGCTATATAGCAGAAGTTTGTTCAGGGAAGTTCAGAAGTTTGTTGATCCCATCCATCCATCCATCCATCCATCATATGTCTTCATATCAGCACAGGGCAGGCTGGTAGATAGCTGTTGCTCCTTCACAAATCTGAATTCCTACATCTCAACCCTTTCTTGTCAGGTTTGATGCTTCTGAGGTGAGTTAACAGTCCTGGTTGGGAGAATTGGTTAGAGCCTGGGTTCCAGTCTTACCATAGCTGGTGACCACTTGCTGTGCAGCAGTGCTTGCTCTGTGCTGCTCATGAGGTGATGGTTCCCACCTTGCCCATTCACTTGTTCTTGGAGCTGGGCACCTCCTACAGCTGACAGGGGAACCGTTACAGGGCTGAAGTTTCCTGCTGGGCAGACTATCATGAGCTGAGCCTCTGGCAGTTGATTCCAGCCTTAGTAAAGAGCAGCAATTCAGTAACTGGGCCGGGCGGTGTCTGGAGTGGAGTCATTCCCTCAGTGTCACCATGGGTATTTGCTCCTGGGTATCTTGCTGTGGTGCTGTGGCTGTGCCTCAGAGGCCTTCTGGACTACAGGCATGTGGAGGAGTTTGTGTTGGTATCACTTGTGTTGTTTCTTAATGTGTCCTGACTTGACTGTTATTTCAGTGTTCACAAGCCACTTTTGCTGTTTTTAGAAGATTGGGCTTTGGCTCTTTTCTTTGTGAAAATGATCTCTAACCCATAAGAAACTGTCTTTTCTTTTTTTTCTTTTTTTTTTTTTTTTGTCTATTTATATTAGAAGTATCTAATTTAGTTCTAGTCTCTAGGTGTCAACGTGATGTAGATGTGAAATAATGAGGCTTGGCTGAAACGACTGGTTCTGAAATAGCTGAGACCCACCTGAAAGGCCCCTGTTGAAACAGCAGGAGCTTAAATGGAGCCATGTGCAGTTGCTGAAAGCAGCCATGTATGGGTTGAAGGGTTTTGTTGCTGTTTTAAAGCTGTTGCTTTAAAAAGGTTTCTTTAGAGAAAAAAAAAGAAAATAATTCAGATGAAAACATAGCATGAAAGTAGCTGGCACAGGCTGAATAAGCATGTTCCATGCCAAGGGTATTGTCTATCATTTTAGATAAACTCCAGTAAATTTCCTGATACCTCCCCCTTTGCCCCCTGTTGGGAATATGTTGTAAGACCTTTAATATTTGGGTAGTTTTGGTCCCAGTGGCCAATATGAAGTGTTTATGTATTTCAGGAAGTTAATGGGGGGTTAGGAAAAGATAGAAAATAGCAGAGTTTCTATGTTGCCTGCATGTGATTCTGGGACCCCTGATCTGCATGATCCTGTGGGAGCAGGGGATGTTGGATGAGATGATCTTCAGAGGTTCTTTCCAAAGTAACAACAGAATTGAGTTATTGACCTCTTTTCCTTAAGGTTTTCACTTTTGCTTCTTAATTTCACATCCTTTTTTTAATACTTCCCTGGTTGATTCAGGACAGACCTGCTCTTAGAAAGGCAGCTCCTGCTGTGTGCTTGGGCTTTGCAGGAAACAGGAAGCTCCAGGGACTCCACAGAAGTTGCTGGTGAATGTTTTAACAGCTTGCTTTTCACCTTCCCTCTTTCATCTTAAGGCAATTTAAGTATCAGTGTATACTAAGAAGGTGTATTCCATTCATTGTTACCTATATATCTGCCCCAGAACATATACTTTGCAATAATCACACCCACTCTTTTGCTGGAGGAAAGTAATTAGAAAGACAGGCACATGGTAAAATAGCCCCCTTTTTATTGTTTTATGTTATTTTTTTTTAATCTTACTGTATGGAGTTGTCCCTGACTGACTAAATGCCTTAAAGCAGGTTCTGTGGAGAGGAGGAGTGTTATTCATTAGTAGGTGTGGCTGCAAGAAAATCAAGCAACCCTTGTAGAAGGTCTGACCTTTCAAGTAAAGCTCCAGGGTGCAGTTCAGCTTTGAGATGCTCTATCCAGTATGATTTTCACTTAAGTTTTGACTGGGTGGTTTTTCTCTCTCATGTTTTAGATGAAATGAAACCTATTTTGATAGGTGGCTGTTTTGTTTTGGGGATTATGGAGCTTAACCACCTCTAACTCTCTGACTTCCAGGTGGAACACCAGTATTCCCACATCTTCACTGTGACAGTAAGGAAAGCCACAAACGTGACAAAAGGAGCGATTGGTGACATGCGTGAGTATCTCTTTATCTCCTGTCTCTTTCTTCTAGGAGGCTGTTACTGGAGGCAGGGGGAGGTGACACATCAGCCTTGTCATATATTAACTGATTGTTAGTGGGTTTGGTGGTTGGGGGTTTTTTTCTGGCTCGTTAAAGCTGGAGCAGTGCACCCATTCCCTTGCTCGCTCCAACTCGGAAGGCAGATTTGCCTCTCCTTCTTTCCACTGATCCAAAAAGGCCGAGTGAGTTGTAAACAATTTGCCTGGGAGCAAGCAACACCTACACTTGGGGTTTTGGCTCCGAGGAAGTGCTGTTGGGAGTGCAGTGAAACTGGCAATTGCTGTATCTTCAAAGGGCTGTGGTTTGGTGGTGGGAACGCTTCGAGACAAGCTGAAAGCTTTGCTGAGTCAAGGCAGTAAGAAGAAGAAGAAGAAGAAGATAAAAAAAAAAGTCCAAAGCAGATAAGCAGATCTCGTGGTGAAGAACTATATAAGACACCAGCCTTTCTTCCCCTTTCTGCTCAGCTGCTGAGCCTCCAGGCTTAGTAGCTGAACAGGAAACCACTGGGAAGGATGAAGAATGACCCAGGAAAACTCTGCTCTGCTCTTAAGGGGGGAGAAGCAGGAGAAAATAATATATTGGCTGAATCTTGAAATAATATTTCTGCTTCTTTGATTCTGAGAATTCTGCTTCTGTGTCATCCCTCCCTGTCCCTGGAGCTTCCTGCAGAGCATTCCAGAGCCCAGGGCTTTTTGGCTGGGGTGGGAGGATGCGTGTGGTGCCTCTTCTCCTCACAGTCCTTTGACAAGTGGTTGCTTCTCTACCAGCCCCTTCCTAGAAACTGCTTTTCAGATTAAAATGGCAGCAGCTTCTCAGCCACACAGCTTTGCTTCAGTGTGTTAATATTTGTTTTTTTTTTTTCAATAATTAATGTCTACTGTTGATATGAAACTTGAGGGATGAGTGGGAGGGATGGCAGAGAGGGGAGCACTGGCAGAAAGGGAGAAGGAATTGTCTTTTTAAAATACCAAGGTCTTATTTCTTTATATACAGTAGAAAAAGGGGCTCATGATTTTGGGTGTGTAAGGAGATGGATTAAAACGGAAAGATGCAGGTTCTCAGACACGGGTCTCAGTTGTGAGACACTGTGAGAAGCAAAGGAAGGGAAGAAGGGAGTGGAAGTGGGGACCTTGTGATAGGATATTAGGGGGAGTATGGAAAGGGTGAAGAAAGCCAGAAAACCGTGGCTTTTTTTTTTTTTATTTTCCCCTCAGAACAAATACAGTCCTGTAGTATAAATTCCAAATATTATCCATCAAGATAATTGGGATTTTTTTTTCCAGGCAAAACTATTAACTTACCAAATCATCAAAACTAAAAAGCTACTGGGGAAGAACTTCTTATTTTACTAAAACCTGACAGAACTGTGCTCAAGGGCCATCGAAACCTGCTTTGTTTCTTGTCTGAGTAGCCTGAGGCACCTGCAGATTGGGGCATCTCTGAGTGAGATTCCAAGTTTCCGGGGCTTGTTCTTGGAATCCTGGCAACTCCCCTGAAGTGGAAAAAAATCCCCAACAGAGCAACCCAACCCACCAGATTGTTGCTTTGGGGTTTTATTTTTTGGGAAATTAAAAATGCTTTTATTTCCCATGTATATACAAAGTTCAGTGTGGTGGAGCCTGGAAGCTATTTGATCAGATCAGTAATCATGTTAATTACTTAAAAGATGTGTGAAGATGTGAGTGGTGGAAGGATCAACCAGTTCATCGTGCCAGACAAAATAGGCAAATGTGTATTTTTTTGTTGTTGTTTTGTTTTTCCATTTGGTTTGCTAAAACTGTAACTTACTGAAGGAATTTCAGATCTTTCACATTGGGTTACTGATATCAAGGACAGGATTTCACTACCTGAGGGGTGGCTGTACATAATATGAGATGCTTTATGTTGGGTTTGGCACTTGAGAGTTGCTCTCCAGTGATAGACACTACCAAGCTGTTGACTCTTCTGGTGGGGTTTTCCTGATTTATTCTGTTGTGGTTGTTCCAGTTTGTGTAGACAGCAACTGCTCTGTGGGCAAGAGGGGTAATTTTATGCTCTGGTGATGATGAAGGTCCTGGGGAATATGAGAGATGTATAATATTTTGCTTTTCTTCTTTTTTCTGTATTAGAAAGTCTTTCTAAGACTTTCTAGAACAGCTGTGAAAGATCTGAATAAATATTAAGGTTCTTAAACATGTGGAAGCATCCATTTGTGTGAGATTTTTCATCTTGAGGATTTGAGGAGGTCTGCCTCTGCTTGAGGAGTTTTAGACCTAAAAGGTTTGGTATGTGTGGTGCCCCAGCACTGTGGGTAGTCACAGAGGGCCTGGCTTCTCTGGCATAATTCTCCCTACCTCTGTCTCCTCAAGCCTAGGCTGGGGAGATAAGCAGTATGTTAAGCAAAGAGTTCTTGAGCTCTTCATTAACAGAGAGCATAAATGGTTGTGTCATCTGTAAAATGAGGTCACAGATGCTCACCACACTCTAACTTCCACAGGCAATGTGTTTCCTTGACTGAACAGTTCACACACTTGGCACTGCTGATGCAAGATGTATTTTTAGTGTCCTGGCTGATCTGGGTGGCTGGAACAACAGAGAAAGCTGGAGCTAGGATAGCTTCCAGCCCTCTCTTTTTCCTTTCTTATTTTATTTGGCTGAGATTTCCCATTGTCTCTGTAAGCTTTACAATTCTTGTCGAGTGATCTGACAGAGACAAGCAGTCAAAGCTGGATCTGAATCTTACCAGACTGAGTAGCTGAGTAGCTAAGAGTAACTACTCAGTTAAGAGCTGAGTAGCTAAGCTACAGCAGCTGCTTTTATTTCTTATTCAAAGCACACTAAAATAAACGAAAATGACAATAGTTGCATCATAGAAATGAAAAGCATTTGCCTGGAGCACATATATGAAGGAATTTAGTCTGTTTACAACAGTTGGTCATTCTGTGAATGTGTGTGGAGCTGATAAATGAGAGCTACTGTAAGAACACATAACCCATGATGTCTGGGACAGAGGAAAAGAAAAAGAGCAGATGCCCTTTTTCCTGGGAGTTCTTCAAGTCCCCTTGTATTTCAGGTGCCTGTCCATTTGCTTGTGCCTTTGTACAGAAGTGCTTCTTTTTACTGTTTTCACTTGTTTTATTTCTATGGCATCCTTTTCAAGGTGAATCCTGCACTGCACATACTGTTCTTATCAACACCTAATCAGTGCAGCTTTATCTGCTATTTAAGTTCTGGTTTAGTGTCTGCAGCATTAAGAGCTGTGTTCAACTCTTTTGGCTAAGTCTGTTCACAGACTGGGAGATGTATGAGATGAGCAACCACAGCAGATGTGTGGTGGGTTGACTCTGGTTGGTTGCCAGGTGCCCACCAAGCTGCTCCATCACTCCTCCTCCACCAACAGGGTGAAGGGGGAAAACATGATGGAAAGCTCTCATAGGTCAGGATGAGGACAGGGAGATCACTTGGTATTACCCTTGCAGGCAAACCAGACTCAGTTTGAGGAAATTACTGTAATTTATTGCCAATTATTTGTAACAGAGTTAGGATAGTTAGCAATAAAATTAAAAGCCCCTTCTCCCTACACCTCCCTTCTTTCCAGGCTCAACTTCACTCCTGATTGTTCTACATCCCACCCAGGCAATGCAGGGGTTGTGATCAGTTCATAACATGTTGTCTCTGCTGCTCCCTTATCCTCACACTTTTCCACAGCTCCAGTGTGTCATCCCTCCTACAGCAAAGTCCTTCACAACCTTTTCCAATGTGTGTCCTTCTCAAGGGCTGCAGTCCTTCAAGAACTGCTCCAGCCTCTGCCTTTTCCATGGGGTATAGTCCTTCAGGAACAGGCTGCTCCAGTGTGGGGGGCACTGACAGAAAACCTGCTCCAGTGTGAACTCCCATCCATGGACCACAGCTCCTGACAGGAGCCTGCTCCTGTGTGGGGACCTCGGAGGCTGCAGCTTCCTTCAGGGCACATCTGTGGATCTCTACTCCACTTTAGTTGTCCATGGGCTGTAAGAGGACAACTTCCATCACTGTGGGGGTATCTCTGCTCTGCCACCTGGACCATCTCCTCCCCTTCCTCCTTCACTGACTTACTAGTTGCAGAGTTGCTTCCATTGCATTTTCTCCTTCCTATCTTACAGCTGCTGTGCTGTTGTTTTAACCCTTTCTTAAATCAGTTATCCCAGAGGTGCTGAGGGGCTCAGCTTTGCTGAGCAGTGGGTCCATCCTGGAGCTGGCTAAAACTGTCTCTGACAGGGTGCCAGGTTCTGGCATCTTCTCACAGAAGCCACTTCCTACTCCCTTTGCTGCCCCAAACCTGCCACATAAACCAAATACAAGATGGAAAATCTCAAAATGCACAATTTTTGTTGTTGTTGGTAAGGATTTAATTATTTCAATTGCTTAGCTTTCTGCTGGTTGTAGGGTTCAACAGACCTGCAAAATCACTCCTCTGACTGGAAAATACCTTGCCTCCAGTCCAGTGAGCTCTTAGGTAGGGAGTTTTGAGCCTACTCAAGGTACCACATCATACTGTGGAGACTTTCCTAACTTGTAGAAAAAGATCAGGATCCCAAACTGCAGCATTCCAGAAGAGAAGTGCTTGCAAATGCTGGTCCTTCTTCCCATAGGATCTCTCCCTTTCTGGATTTTTCAGGGGCCTTGGATGAAACCTGTGCTGAAATTTGCCTTGCATCTTTAAAGATCTGTTTGTCTTTGCCTGTACTGGCTTTCAAAACGATGGGTAGAGTCTACAAAGGAAACCAGTTGTGTGACTCTGCTCTTAATGATTTCTGATCTTGTGTAATCCTGTTTTGGATTTGCAGCTTTTATTTCCTTCATCTGCTTTTGATGCTCTGATAGTAAACAAAGTAATTCTGGGAATTTTAAGGATAACATCTTTTTTTAAGTATTTTTCTTTCTAACGTTTGGGTAGCTTGTGGGGCTGGTACTCGGCTTCTTTCCCAGTTTCTGTCCATTCAGTTGGAGTTAAAGATGCATTTCCCTTTTTAGTTCAGCTGCTCAGATAAACAAAGGATTGGGAGCTATCCAGGCAATTGAGCTCAACCTGGGTTGCAAAACTTGCTATCACGGAGGTGGAAAGCAGCTCATAGAGGTGGCTTTTGACACAGTTAGGCCATGCTGCTGCAACCAACAAAACATCAGACATCTCCTGGACTCGTGGGGGATGTATTTCTGCTGGGCAGCATTGCTGACATGTTTCCTGGTTGCTTCCTTCTTCTCCAAAGGAGGTGAGGAGCTGTGGTGTTGCATGGGATGAGCCCCTGCCTGCAGTGCCAGCCTGATCCGGGCTGTAGGAGCTGTTCCATGAGCATGGAGGAAATCCTAGAATGGTTTGGGTTGGAAGGGACCTTAAAGATCACCTAGCTCCAACCCCCCTGCCATGGGCAGGGACACCTCCCACTAGAATGGGTTGCTCAAAGCCCCATCCAACCTGAATGTGAACACATCCAGTGATGGAGCATCCAGCTTCCCTGGGTAAGCTGGTGCAGTGTCTCATCACTCCCATACTGAAGTTCTTCCTAATTTCTAATCTAAATCTCCCCTCTTCCAGTTTGAAACCATCACCCTTTGGCCTTTAGAATGTTCCTCCCCAGTTTTTTCTTGTAGGCCTCCTTTAGATACTGGAAGTCTGCAAGGTCTTCCCAAAACCTTCTCTTCCAGGCTGAACAATCCCAACTCTCTCATGAGGTGGTGGTGAGGTGGTGATGTCCAGTGGAGGTTTGGTCACCAGTTCTCTCTTCACAAGATTTCTCCCTGGGGCTGTGTACACTGTGAGCTGTAGCTCCTGGTGTTGAAGCTGGCTCACTGACATCAGTGTGGCCTGGTGCACTTCAGGCATCTGTGTATGGTGTTTTGAACCTGAGCTAGGTGAAAGGGATTGGAGATTTGCTTCCTTGGACTAGAGCAGGGACACACCCAAGTTTGTGTTACAGTAGCTTGTTCAGGGCTAATCCAGCTGTTCTCTGTGTCACAGCTGCCTGGTCTTGCACCCTGACTTAGCTCCAATGTGCTTGATGTAACTGTTGAAGTGTCATCAGATAATGCTCCTCCTGCAAGACTCTGAAGCAGAACCTGGTTTTTGCAAGGGAGCCTCAAGAGGAAAACAAGCCAAACTCCTCCCTTTTGCCAACCTGGAAAAAGCAGGTCAGAGTTGGCCAATCTTCCAAGTCTTAACAAGCTGCACATGCAGATCTTCACGTGGCCCAAAGCTGTGAGATGTACTACATGGCTAACAGAGCAAAGCAGGAGGAATGCTGGAGGCTTCTTGCAGAAAGGAGATCATGTTCCCATATGGACCAATGGGGCTCCAGTCTGTGCTAGGGTGGCCTTGATGGGCAGTTGAGTCCCAGAACGACCAAGCTCTGTTGGCTTTCAGCAAGCCCTTTTGATTTAATTCTTCCTGACAGCCCTTGTACCAGCCCTGCTGTCCTATGGTGGTCTGGGCTCAGTCACCAATCATAGCAGCTGACTCTGGCTCTAGAACCATGGATTAGAAATGAATATCAGAATGCTTTGGGTTGGAAGGGACCTTTCAAGGAGGGAGCAGGGACATCATCATCTAGAGCAGGTTGCTCAGAGCCCTGCCCAACCTCACCTGGAATGGTTCCAGGGATGGTGCATTTACCACCTCTCTGGGCAACCTGGGCCCACCCTGACACTGTAAGAAATGTAGTCTTACCTCTCATCTAAATCTCCCTCTTTCAGTTTAAAACCATCAGCCCTTGTCCTGTCACAACAGGCCCTGTAAAAAGTTAGTCCCATCTTTCTGACAGACCCCTTAAAGCACTGAAATGCCCCAAGAAGGTCTTCCTGGAGCCTTCTCTTCTACAAGCTGAACAAGCTCAACTCTAGCAGACTGTCCTCTTAGGAGAAGGGTTCCTCCTCTATGAAAAGAGGATCCTTGAAACTGTGTATCTTCAAAAATGAACAGTACTAGAAACAGCTCATGAAATGTTTACTGCAGATCTCCATCTATCATTGAGCAACTCTAGTCTATATTTCTGTTTCCTTGACACATTTTTCCCCAAGTGAAGGATTAACCAGAAGCAGTGGTGGGAGTTGAAAAGTTTGGTGGAAACAGGCTCATGTCTTCACAGTGTAAATGATCCAGAAAATTCTTCTCTTCCCAGATGAAAAAATTCCTTTTAAATGAGAAACAAATTACATCTTTTGAGTATGTGCCATGTCCTTATTGTGGCAGCAACTGTTCCCTAAATGTTAGTGAAAACTTGTTTCCATCCCAGCAGAAGGTTCTCTTGTTTCTCAGTTCCACTGTGATGATAACCTCAAAGCAATCATGCTGGCTTAGACCAAGGGCCCTTCTTACTTGGTGATCTGGTTGAAGGAGCTCCTCATCTCTGCTTGAGGCCCTTGCCATGCTGTGACCAACTGCAGCCCCCAGGAGAGTGCAGCCTTGAGGTACAGTGGTTCTGCTCAGTTAGGACAGCTCCAGGTTTTTAAAATGAGAGAATGATTTTCTCCTGAGAATTGTCTGAATGAAAATGTCAAGGGAGGAACCTCTACTCACTCCAAGGCCTGGAGGCTGCACTGCAGTGATACAGAAAATGGAGCTCTAGGGCTGCTGGTAGGAGATCAAAACCTCTAAAACCTCGTGATACCAAAGACAGATCCAGTATAAACTTGTTCTGTGGATTCAGAAACCACTGCCAGTTTCAATTTGTATTGGCAAACTTTATGCCAGACTGGGAATAATCTATATTCCATCAACCACCCAGGAATGTGTTTCTTTGCCTAAACCTACTGCAGACCGACTGATCAGTGTCTGGTCCTGGCAGACCTGTGGGCCCATAGCCACAGCTGGACTCCTACTCCTGTCTTTGTTGGGGGAGTGAGATGTTTAACACTGAAAAAGCTCTTAAAAACTAGCCATTTAAATTAATGTTAAAACCCCAAGCCCCTCAGATTCTGGCCAGCACTTGAAAAGCAGAATTTTCTCTGGGCTCTTGCCAGTTGATGTTTTAGTCCCAGTTCCCTGCTGCCTGTCTGTGAAGGGACTGTGCAGCTAACCCTGAGAAGTGAGGGGTTTTTTAGTCTTGGCACTTCTACAAATTTGATTCGAACAAGTTCAATGGACTTGTTTGGGTTCGGTTGGTTTCTTTTTCTTTGAAGACTGGATCAGTGACACTACTGGTGGTGTCCACCCCAGTAAACTGAGCTGGGAGTTCGGTTCTTTCCTTCACTTGAGTAACTCTGGAGATGAAAAGCACCATAATAAAAGGCACTAATAATCTCTAATAAATGTATTACTCAATGTCAGGATTTCTCATGGGTAGTTTCCACTCCAGGATCTGCATACTTCACTTGTAGTCACCTTCCACTCTTGAAACCTCACAATGCATCAGCCCCTTGGCAAAGTTCTTGAAGATGAAGGCCTGAAACCATGGCATCTGCTGTAGCACCTTAAATACAGGCAGCAAATGACCTGTCATCTCCTCCTTGGGCCCCTTACTGGCAATCTCTGTGTACTCCTGGATAGCTGAGGTTCCCTGTGGCCTTCTGGAGTGTCTCCAGGCTCTTGGTCTAGCACCTGTTTTACTGCTGGACTAATTTGTCTGTTTGAAGACTCTTGGAAGTATCTGCTCCATATGAGTGGGAGGCTGGAATTCATAGAAGACTCAGCTCTGTGAGCATGGAAATCACAGAGTTACAAAATGAGAGGGGCTGGATGGGTCATCAGGAGATAATTTTGTCTGACCTTCTTGCCAGAGCAGGTTCACCTAGAGCAGGTTACCTAAGATTGTGTCCAGATGGGTTTTCAATGTCTCCAGAAACTGAGACTCTAGTTGCAGATGTCCTTGCTCCCTGCAGGAGGGTTGGACTAGATGAGGTTGAAAGGTCCCTTCCCCCCCAAACCATTCTATGATTCTAAGATGGTCATTTGGGACCTAGTAAGATTTTATGAATGGGGTTGCCCTTAATGGTGGAGGACAGTGGTTAATCAGAAGGCAAGAAAATCCAATGGACCTAATGTATTTCTATAAGGATGTTCTTGCTGGAGTTAGACTTGGGCTCTAGAGCACAAGTCTTGTGAGAAGCAGCTAAGGGACCTGTGGTTGTTCAGCCTGGAGAAAAGGAGGCTCAGAAGAGACCTTCTCACTCTTGATAACTCTCTGACAGGAGTTTGGAGCCAGATGGGGTCAGTGTCTTCTCCCAAGGAAGAAACAACCGGACAAGAGGAAACAGCCTCCAGTTGTGCTTTGGGACACTTAGATTGGACCTGGGGAACAATTTCTTCCTGCAAAGGGTTGTCAAAGCTTGTCCCAGGCTGCCCAGGGCAATGGTGGAGTCCCTGTCTCTGGAGGGATTAAAAAGCCTTGTAGATATGGTGCTGAAGGCCATAGTTTAGTGGTGACCTGGAAGTTCTGGGTTAATGATTGGACATGATGATATGAAAGGTCTTTTCCACCCAAATGATTCTGTGATGCCGTTATTCTATGAATATTACTCTAATTGCAGAAATATGGTATCTGGGGATGATGAGTCCAAAAAAATCTGGATCTAGATTTACTCTCTATAATGGTGATGCATGTATGAACTGAAATTAATATAGGTTTTTTTAGTATCCTTTAGGGCTACAAGTGTTTATGACACTTGATGTGGAGAGAAAAAAAGGAGACATTCTTACAGCTCAGAATTTTTTTGTTGCAAACCAGATTTTGGAATATTTCAAGAACTTTGCACTTGTTTCAATTCTGATGGACAAAGACAATAAATTTTAATGTGTGATCATAGCATCATCATCCTCAGTACCTTGTATTTGACCAGGTTTTCTATAGTTTCTTTGAGTATAGTATGCTGTTGATACATTTGAAATTGGAATGAGTGAAATACAAATTACGTGTCTACAGTATTACTTATAATTATTAATTAATTAATTAATAATTACTTATTAATATGGGGGCCTGGTGGTGATGATCTCACCAAATCAGTAACGTCAGATCAAATGGTTTCCAGTCACTGTAGGAAACTTTACAGGTCTCTGTCTCAGGGCAGATGGTTAACAGCATTTCTGATTTTAATGTGAAACTGTCTATTCATAATTCCCATCCATCATGTGCCTCATTTCATGATTCATAATGTCATTTAGCAGTAGAATTTTACCGCAATTACTTAGCCAGGAGGATAAATACAATGAGGAAAGGTCACCGGATCCTTACTTCCTACCTCTCAGCCATTTCTTAAGCTGCTGTGATTAAAACCAACAGTTCAGATGCTGACGCCACTTTTGTTATTGGATATCTGTCCTCAACCCCTGGAGATTTTGAAAGGCCTTTTCCAACCTAAATGATTCTATGGTTCTGAGTATGATTTAAACCTTACAAAAGGAGTATGATGAACTTTCAGTTAATTACTTCTGCAGTTCATCTGGCTTATTGCAGGATGGTCTGTTAATTCCATTGACATCAAGGTTGAATCTCTTACTTTTTAGCATAAAGGTGGACGCTCAGGTACACTTGTACAGAATTATTAGCTCAGATTTGGGTTTTTTTCCTGATAAATACTAATGGAGCCTGGTCCCTCTAGCCCAGAGTGTTACCTTTGATTGGGGAGAACAATGACATTTTAGTTGAATGAACATGTCATTGAGGCACTTGCTGTAAACAGAATAGACTGTCAGGAAGAGCAGAATATGGAATCACACCAGGCAGTCCCTGTCTCACAGTAGCACACATATCCAGGTTCAAACCTTGCAAGTTTTCTACTTGCAAACCTTCCAAACTGTACCCACATTCAAAAGTAGAGTTGTGCATGTGTACAGAGGATGGTTCCCAGCCCCACTTTGCTTCAGAAGCATCCTGAGGATAAAGCACAAATTCTTACATGGTACTTCTTTTGAAAAGTCCCTGGCTGGTATTTCAAGGAGGCTGCTAAAAGAACAGTCTGATTCCATGACAGTGTTGTCTCTACATGGATAATTCTGGTCTTGATTACCCTTGTGATACATCAACTTTTGACCCATAAACTGTTTCTGAAAGATGCTCCTTTTAAAACCAAAACATTGATAACAGAAGTGACCAGGCTACTTTTTGGTTACGTTTTCAGATTAGTTTCTTTGGTTGCATTTTCAGATTAATTTCTTTGCTTTTGCCAAGTGTGTGTATTTTTCAACTGGCAAGACCACCAGCCTCCATGCAAAAGGATAGAATCAGTGTAGAATCATAGAATGGTTTGGGTTGGAAGGGACCTTAAAGATTGTTAATTTCCAACTCCCTTGCCATAGGCAGGGACACCTCCCTCTACACCAGGTTGCTCAAAGTCCCATCCAACCTGAAGCGAAAACATCCAGTGCTGTGCACACTCTCTTGTTTTATCAGTGTTTGGTAACTTTAATGGCTTGAAATCCATTAAGCGAATATTTGGTGTTGCTTGCCAGATTGCTGGTAGCTATTTTTGGTCCTCAACCAATAATAATAATATTTTGATTAACATAGTATAGCTTGTAGCAACAGCTTAATCAGAGCACGCAGTCTTCCAGTAGTTTTCCTCTTTACCCAAAGACGGAAGTTATAAAAGCCTAGATTTTCATTTTCTTAACCAAAAGCAGGACAAAATAAACTTCCAAACATGAAAGGGCAGATGATTAACCCTTCGCCTTGGGTTAACATAGCTCATAAAGGCAGGGAGTGAGGGGGTGGTTGGCAAGGCCTCCCTACGAAGACTAGTTTTTCTGAGTTGGGTCATCAAGGCGCCTTGGGTTCAGTTTCTGCCTCAGCGCTGCTTTCCAGCCTCTCCCGGAGGAAGCCCCGACAACATCTGCCCGGCAGCTGCGTGGCCGTGTGGGCTTCCCACGCGCTTCAGGGCTGTGGAGCTGGGCAGCAAACCTCTTGCTGGTTGGTGTTGAAAAGAAGGAATCATGAGTTTTATAACTCGTAACTGGAGCTGATCACATAACGACAGAAACATCCCAAAAGGGGAACGTGGATGTTTTTGCCAGAATGCTCTTCAGCGCCAGCATTTGGGTGAAAATCCAAGTTTTTGAAGGCACCTGCGGCCTCTTGGCAGGGCAGGTATGTTGCCTATATTGCCAAAATACGCTCCATATCCAGACTTGGCAAATGAGATTTTGTCACTTCTGATTTTGGGGAAATTAATTTTCTTTTTAATTTCAAGGGGCCTCAATTCCCTTCTTTCTGGCACCATTTTAGGTGGTAATTCAAAGGAGTTAATGGATGCAGTAAAAGTTGGTTACGAGTTACATCGTCAGGGAGAAATAATTTAAGAAGCACTTGGGTGTTGATCCCCACCCTCCCCTGACTGTAAGATACAAGATTAGATATAAATCCATCAGAGCTAGTAAACATTGCTATTTAAAGGCCTACCATGCTGTTTCCCAACTTGAAACAGCCTCTCATCCCTTCCAAGGTAGCAGCATGACCAGCGAGATCACAGTGAGTAGCTAAGCCCTGCGGGTATGGAGTGGGGTGTAAAGCTCTCTGGGGTGTCTTGGAGCAGTCTGAGGGGGTTCTCACACTATGAAATCTTTGAATCACAAAGTTTACATCCAAACTTTTCCTTGACGGAGCCTGGGTCTAGGAGGAGGTTTGTTTACTGTCCTTTAAGTTTCCCTGGGTAAGGGAGTGCTGAATTCAGAGCATGACCTGGCATCTCCAGAGTCATTTGAAATACTTGGTGGGGAAGTTCAGGATCTTTTCTGTTTGGTGATGGCATCAGAAGGAGCATTAGGTCTGGCTGATGTTTTCCACTGGAACAGCCAGGAAGCCAAACCTTTGGGGTTTTGATTCCGTTCTGATTTCCATACATTGGAAACCTCCTGGGTAGTCTCAAAAAGCCTTTTTTTTTTTGGCTGTTTTGTTGTTTGTTTTTGTTTTTTTGTTTGTTTGGGGGGCTTTGTGTATTGGGGCTTTTTTGTTGTTGTTTTTATTTGATATATATTTTTTGTTTGTTTCTTTGTTTTTTATTTTCCAAAAGCTGATTGATTCCCTTTTGAAAATACCAAATTTTCTTCCATTTGTTCTATACCTCCTTGTCCCAGCTGAAATGGCCACGTGGCTCTGGGCTTCAGCAGTTGCACTGATAACATTTTACTGAAATCTAGGAGTCTCTAAAAAACATTTAGCTTTGTTGAATAAAGTGCCTTTGGACTTGAAGGGTCTACAAGGAGGGTCATTTTGCCAAAACACCTTGTGATGGGTTTTAATCACATTCAGAAAGATCCTTTAATGAAAAAGGAGAAAATCCTTTCTTTTAAGGAAAGATTTTTTTTTTTTTTTTTTTTTTTTTTTGTGGTGGTCATTGTATTTGCTTGAAAATATCTCAGCTGAGCAGAAGGCAAACTGTGAAGAGAGAATGCTGGAGAGATGTGTATATTCTACCACAGTAGAGCAGGTGGTTTTCCATGATCACCACAGAATAACTTCCTGAGCTCTCCTGTGAAGAACCTGAGCAATGTTTTAGAGAAATCCATAGAGCACTACATAAGCATTGGCCCTATTCAACAGGAAAAAAAATATCTCATTTGACAGAAAACACCCTATTTGGACAGAAAAATATGATGTGTTTTAACTGGTTGGGAAGGTGGGATGTTTAGTGATACCAACAACCCTTTGGTTGCCCTCAGGAATTTTTAGACACAGCAGCTGAGTTTGTTCAATGTGTCTTTGCTTCCTACTGATAATTCCCACAAGCTGTAGCTGATGTATGGTTTTGTATTTTCAATCAGTGTTGTTGCTCAAATATATTGTGTAAATAAGGTCTTGATGCTGTGGTGACTTCCAAAGCTCTGGTGATTGCAGTGGCTTCAGATTGGAACAGGTCTCCTGTTCAAACTCCTGACCAGGTTTAGCAGAGCATAAGTGGCCCAACTGATTTCCAAACCACACATCACTGAATCGTGGAATGGTTTGGGTTGGAGGGGGCCTTAAAGATCATCTAGCTCCAACCCCCTGCCATGGGCAGGGACACCTCCCATTAGATGAGGTTGCTCAAAGTCCCATCCAACCTGAATGTGAACACATCCAGGGATGGAGCATCCACAGCTTCCCTGGGCAACCTATGCCAGTGTCTCACCACTCTCAGAGTGAAGAACTTCTTCCTAATATCTAATCTAAAACTACCTTCTTCCAGTTTGAAGCCATTACCCCACGTCCTGTCACTACAGGCCTTTGTAAAAAGTTCCTCCCCAACTTTCTTGTAGGTCCTCTTCACATACTGGAAGGTTGCTGAGGACTCCAGAGCTGGACCCAGCACTGCAGGGGGGTCTCCCCAGAGCAAAGCAGAGGGGCAGAATACCCTCCCTTGCCCTGCTGCTAACACTGCTGGGGTTGCAGCCCAGGATCTGGTTGGGGCTCTCAGGGCTGCACTCACACATTGTTGGCTCATGTTGAGCTTTTCATCAACCAGCACCACCAGGTCTTTCTCCTCAGGGCTGCTCTCAATCTGTACTCTGCCCAGCCTTTACCTGTTCTTGGATTTGAGAGAGGATCCAAAACTACACTGGGCTGCTTATCATCAATCCCTTAAGCCTTTTTTTGTGGAATACTTACTCTGTGACACAAGCCAAAGGAATTAGAGGCTAGGAAGTGAAGAAGGGGTAAAAACTTAATGACTACAGCCTGGTAGAAGTATAGGCATTTCCAGTAAACATGAATCACTCCCAGTGCCATTCTGTTTGTCCAAGGCTTTTCTCGTCCCTTTTAAAAGCTGTCTGTTCTTTCTGGGAGATTGTTAATATAATTGTATCACTCATGTAAAAGTATTTATGTAATTTATAAAATTGAATATTTTTCCATCATAGACCATGAGGTGATCTGTGGTTTGACTTAATTGTGTTGATTATTACCACCCAAACTTGAGCTTTACTTTGAGCCTTGAATGTCTGTATTTCTCTGTAGTTGACACCCCAGATCCCTACGTGGAGCTGTTCATCCCATCTGCCCCTGACTGCAGGAAGAGAACCAAACATTTCAATAATGATGTGAACCCCGTGTGGAACGAGACCTTTGAGTTCATCTTAGACCCCAACCAAGAGAATGTTCTTGAGGTAAACTGCACCTGTGAAAATGGAAGTTGTACAGTATCTGCAAGGTTAAATTAACAGTAGCTTGTACATGTATTGCATCTGTGGTCTCAATATTACAACTTTTTTTTAGCATTAAAGAATGGGTTTTGCCTTTAGGCCTGGTGCTAACCAAAGGGTGCTGTATTAGTTATATTATTCAAGAAGTAGCCTTGAGATTCATTATAAGATGTCTCTGAGTCATCTCTCGGCCTGCTCCTGAGGGCAGGTAGCTTACAGTTCTAAACATCAGCCATAAATCTTTTTTTCTTCCTGCTTCCTAAACTCATTCAACTGTTCTGGACAGTGAGTAAATAGAGGTAAAGTGAAGTCTCTGTCCATTCCTGGCTTCTTCCTGAGGAAACAGAAAGCAGAAGCATGGGTCTACTCTCTCCCCTCTGCCTGGAGCCAAAGGCTGAGTATCCCACCCGTTGGTGGTTTGGCTACTCTTACTCCATGTGCAGTGTTGATGACTAAGCCACCAATTAAGTCTCAGTGTGTTAAGCTTTTCAGGTTGTGTACAAAAGATGTTAACTGTAACTATTTTATAAGTGGCCGTGTCAAACATTTAATACTATTTATAGTCCTTTGTTAGTTTGGTTCTTCAGAAGGAATAGCACCAAATGCATGAGGTCTTTGGTCTTCTGACCCAAGTCTATGGCATTTCAGTCTAAACTGGTCAATCGGGACAGATGCTAAAGTCTGTGAATCTGCATCTCAAATCCTGAATTCAGTTTTGAGCCTCTCACTCCAAGAAGGACATTGAGGGGCTGGAGCGTGTCCTGAGAAGAGCAACGAAGCTGGGAAAGGGTCTAGAGAACAAGTGTTGTGAGGAGCAACTGAGGTAAATGGGACTGTTAAGCCTGAAGAAAAGGAGGCTCAGTGAGACCTTCTCATTATCACCAGCTCCCTGACAGGAGGTTGGAGCCAGGTGGGGTAAGTGTCTTCTCCCAAGGAACATGTGATAGAACAAGAGGAAATGGACTTCAAGTTGCCTTAAGAGTTAGTTTAGGTTGGACCTGAGGAAGAAGTTCTTCTCTGAGCAAAAGTGTTGTCAAGGCCTGTCACAAGCTACCCAGGACAGTGGTTCAGTCCCCACCCCTGGAGGAATTTCAGAGCCAATTCTCTCACAAGAGACAACAATACCTGGGAATTCAGCATATCTTCACTGCAGCTGTGCAGAAAGCAGACCACCCAAAATAGCTTTCACCAGCTAGTCAGGTGCAGCACTCACCAGAGTTGATTCTTCTCAATGTTTTGGTTGTAGATGTGCAAACTGGCCGTATGAAACTTGACAAAAGTTGGAAACCAGTAACTTAGTTCTTGCTTTCTAGTAACAAGTCAGTCAAATAGGTACCAGGATTTGGAGGAATTGAGTGATTCTGTCTTCTTCATGAGACTTTGTGGAATTAGGAAGAAGAAAAGAAGAACTTGGGTTCATCGACTGGCCTTTGGAAACTGAAATTTGTTTCAATGATGCCTCGTAAAGCCTTTGTGGATTCTAGCAGTAGTCCTGGGGCAGTGAGTTTTCCCTGTCTCTTTGCAGATCTTGTGCTTTTTTGGAAGATCTCCAGGAGCTGCAGCTGGGTAAATGTGATCTATAGTAGCTCTCATGATCTTCAGAAGATGAGCAGAATGGTAAACTTAGCAGTAGCAAATAATAGTTCAAATAGAGCCCCTTTGTTTTAATTGCATTGTTTAAAACCTGGGTCACGCTCTGCTTGGAGTTACACTCAGCAACTTCCCTGGTAATGTGAGATTTGTTGAGTACAAAATTTGTTTCTGGGATTTTTAAAGGGTAAATTACTAAACAGAGAATGGCAGCAGCCAACAGTTTATCTGCCACCTTCTGGGACACAGGACTACCTCTTATATGGTTCTTCACTCTGATGTGAAGATGTTGAGATGCTGGCAAGTGGTTCATTTCTTACTCCTCCATGATCTCAGGAATTTTTGACTGTGTGGAGGTCTGGGCCATTCATTCGCTTCCTTCTGTGGTACCAACATGACGAGCTTATTTCCCACCTGGCTGAGAAACTCCCACTTTCTAAACCCTCCTTTGTCATTTGGCTAATATTTTGTAAGCTGTTTCTCATTCTTGGCATGGGTTTATGCAGTGGTTGTAGAGTACAAGATTTTATGAGCTGGCACGCTGTTGGTTTCCGGCACAGCATGGCCATAGTGTACTGCCAGCTTCTGCAAGTCTCTATTAGTTCCAATACGTGCAGCCACCTCCCCACCCAAAACCCTTTGTGAATTCCTAAGCACACTCAGACTCCACAATCCTCTCATCCTCAAATGATTTTAATCTGTCCTGAACTTTGTCCCAAGTGTAGTTTTCAATCTGAAGTGTAAGAAGCTCTCAAAAATCCTATTTTAAGAAGTTTTTGCTAGTTAGTTTTTAAAAGACAGCCCTCAGAATTTACAGCAATGAGAGGGAAGTTCTGTAAGGAAGCAGAAGAATGTCGATGCCATTAAAAGAATGAACTCTGTCCTAAAATACAGTTCATCATTTCAAAGGGTTGCTCTGTGGCCCAGGATGAAGAAGATTCTTTGTAGTCGAGAAGAGACTGAATCCAGATGAGCAACTAGTCATTGAAGCGATCGTATCTTGTTTTTGCAGAGGATATGATCCAAGCCACAAACATAGGATATTTTAGGAGATACAATTCCACGAAGCAGAAAAAAAACAACCCCATAAGCAAAATGAGTTTGGAGACCTCATTTAATAGATACCATGTAAATGGTAATTTAGAAATTCTTACTGGGTAGCTTACTTGTGAACTTGGAAGGGTGCCCTGGAGAAGAAAAACTGCTAGACCTGGAACCACGTGGGTTAGAGCAAAAGCATTGAACAGCATTTTGCAGTGTCCACATATACCTTTAGATGACATCACAGTTTGAAAAGGTCTGTGCTCTGACATGGAGAATATGAGATGAGACTTGAAGATCTGGCTGGATACAGAGAAGAGCTTTGTGTAGTTTGGAATGATGCATATTTTGCCAAATCCTTGCTATAAAAATCTCTGTAGGTACAAGGCTAGGATGTCTGGGTTTTATCTTCACTGACAAGTTGCTGCATTTTTTTGGTGTATCAGCATTTTAACAGCATCTTAAGTTTCTCCACAGGTAAGTTCCACTAACTGGAAATTTGTATATTTATATGTCTAATTTGAAGTTACTGTGTCTGCTTAGAAAGATGGTGAGATTTACTGTACTAAAGATGCTCTCATAAAACACCCTCTGTGCATAATGCTGTTTTACCCATGCAATAGAATGCCTTGAAGGTTCCACCTACACCATCCATGAGTTTACCATGTTTTAAAGCCCATGTCTGTTGACACCGGGTGTTAACTGGGTTGGATTAGGCCTATTCCTTTTCCATACTTTTTTTTTTTTTTTACTTCAGGCATAGGTTTTATGGAATTAACAAGGGAATTGTCAAAGAGGAATTGAAAGCCCATCTCTCTTTTCTAGGTTACTTTGATGGATGCCAACTACGTTATGGATGAGACTCTTGGAACATCCACATTTCCTATATCATCTCTGAAACTGGGAGAGAAGAAGGAGGTCCAGTTAACTTTCAATGATGTAAGTCACAGCATTCACAGCTTTGCCTTTGGTGGTGTCCACATGATGGACAGCTCTTAGAAGAGCACCTGAACTGAGACTCTCTGAGTCAGATGTTGCTCTTCTTATGAAGCATAAAAAGAACATTTGGCCTGCTCTTGGTACATGCTTCTAGATGAAGCAAAATCCAAGCTTATTTCTGAGCCCATCAGTCCACCTCAGAACTATGTATGTGGGTGATTAATATAGAGCCAAGTTGTGAATTCAAGAAGGGATTAGAGTATGTCGTGGAGAGGTTAAGGGTGGCACCCTTCCAGTCAGGAAATAACTGGATGTTCAGCTGTTCTGAAGCTGGTTTTCTAAGCATTCATTGTTGCCTGTGGTTAAACACAGAATGCTGTCCTAGAGGCACTGTGTTTATCTTCTTATGGTCCTGCTGAGAGGAGAATTAAGGAAACTAGTGCCACTGTATAATGCTTCAGTGTCCGGGCTGAGAGCATCCCCTTTAAAAGTCTAGTTTCAACCTTTCTAAACCAATTTTTGCACCACTTGATTCCATTTGCTTTAATGGTCTTTTATTAGCATGAGAGGTTACACAGAGTTTGCTCTACGTCTACTACTGGTGCCTGAGGCTTCCAGAAAGCTGTCAGAA
The DNA here is from genome assembly GCA_024611195.1 of Ceyx melanurus. NCBI lineage: Eukaryota > Metazoa > Chordata > Aves > Coraciiformes > Alcedinidae > Ceyx > Ceyx melanurus. The sequence goes on along the minus strand of JANHGL010004925.1, from coordinate 53,043 downwards.
ATTCTTTTATTATTATTATATGTTTCACTTTCAATAAATGGCTTGTTGTAACACAGCCCTGATTACCACGCAGTAATGCATTAATTGGATTTTTCTCTTTGCACACGTATACCAAAGAGATGGAGTCACTCTGATGGGCTTGTCTGTCTGCACAGTGACTCCTGGAAACTGTTGTTCCATCCATGGGTAATCAGCTTGTTCTGCACCTATTAAAATTCTATCAGTTGTTGGAGTATCATAGACCATTCAGAACATAATTTGGTACTGTAGTTATAGCCATCACATCTGGTTATTTTTATGTGTATATGAATTGTATACATATATTATAAGTATAAATGCTGTCAGGAGTTCTGTATTGGGCTGTGGTTTATTATAGGATCTGAGGATTTCTGAGAGCTCTGCTGTATTCTGTGTGATACAGAATATGGTTGCACCAAATAACTGGTTAAAGTCTATTTATTGGAAATCAGTGAGTTTGACATGTAAGATTTAGTGTTTAATTAGACGTAACCTTAGTGCAGTTGGAATTTTGATACTCTACTTTTTCTTTTTTTCTTTTCCTTTTTTTTTTCCTCTCTCTTTTCCCTGCAAGTGACTGCATTTTTGCATTTTCTGCTTGTTTAATCAAAAAGTGATTGGCAGCAGAAGAAAGCCAAGGCAGTGGGATCTGATGAGTGAACATAAGGATTCAGCAGCACCTTAAGAGCATTTTCTACTCCATTCACTGCTAGTGGTGTGTCTTGGAATCACACTGCTTTTAAAAACAAAGTTCTGTAGAAAAGAAACTCATTCCTGTATTTCAGAAATGCTCTTCTATTAAAAAAAAATAAAAATTCTGACCATAATAGTTTATGTTCCAGGTACCATTTTCTCCTCTATAAGTGGTGTAACCGTATTTATGTATTTCTGGTTTAGGTCACAGAAATGACTTTGGAAATGTCTCTTGAAGTTTGGTAAGTGTCCTGTATATAAGAAAACAATGGAAAATGTGTTAGCAACAAAGGTATTTTGTGGATGTTATTCTTTTCATTAGAATTTTCTTAAGAACATGTTGGGTAGAGTGGAAAAATTCCTTGGTTTAACATAGAAATACCAGATCTTAAAAATGGGGCTTTATTGTAATTCTGTCATTGCCTTAAACACTTTTTTTTTTTTTTAATAACTGGTTTGCCCTTTCTAAATATTTGCAAGATCAAGACCATCATATTAATTTCTCATCCTGCTTTATGTTAAATCTTTTCCTTTTCAAGGACTTCTCTAATAAACTCCTAGACATCAGGTTCACCTCATACCCTCATTATTTTACCTGCTACGGTAACTTTGTGCCTCACCTTAACTTTCCACATAAATGAACAGTGTTGGAAATCTTTCTGAGCCTAGCTCGGTGAAAGACCAAAAATCACCTTGAGGTTTAACCAGAAGAATATTTTTTAAGCATACAAAGGAATTACTGAAAACAAGGCATTTAAAGAGTAATTTTTTGTCTATAGCTATGAATAGCCGTGCTGAGCACTGTAACTGGGGAACGCTTTTGTAGTTACTTTGGAGACTGACAAACATCCCCCAGGGATCATTTCTGTTCCTCATTTCGTACTATTAAAGATGCAGATGTGTGGGTGGCCCATGAGACCACCCCTAAACCCTCCAAGGCTTCTTTTCCAAATATTTTGTATCTCTGCCATTAAATTAACAGAAGATGCTTGGCTGTGTGTTGCTATCATAGAATCACAGAATCATTTGGTTGGGAGAGACCTTTCAGCTCATTGTGTTCAACCACTAACCCAGCACTGCCAGGTCACCACTAAACCATGTCCCTCAGCACCACACCTCCATGGCTTTGAAAACCCTCCAGGGACGGGGACTACACCACTGCCCTGGGCAACCTGTTATGTTAATGGGAATATAGGAAAATTTCTTATTGCTGTTCTTTGCTCAGCAGATAATCAGAGAATTCAAATTTCTAGACCATAAATACTTGTGAGTAGTGAACTCTATTTTAATTTAGGGTTTTTTTAAGACCTCATAAAAAATGTATCACTAGTAGCTTTGAATTTTGTGTTGTTTTTATTACTATGTGAACAATGAGGTTTCTATATAAAACACGTGTCTTGAAGACCCAGTGAAACATTGGTCTTTGCATCCATCACACCATAGAATCAGCTGATGTAGCTGTCACATAAGGTTCCTTCCAACCCAAAGCATTCTATGATTCTATGAATAATCCTTATTTTATTGTATTTTATTTTAGTGTGTTTTATTTTGTTGTGGTTTTTAAATTGCATTTTATTGTATCTATTTTATATTTTATTTTATATTTTAATCTTATGGAAATTAGTGATGAATTTGCTCTTCCTTCCACTCACTTACCTAGGTGACATTTCTAATTCTGAGTTAGGCCTTTCCTGAAAGCCTGTCTGTTTTGCTAACAGCTCTTCGACCGACCTCCGCTTCAGCATGGCCCTGTGCGACGAGGAGAAGAAATTCCGGCAGCAGCGCAAAGATAACATCATGCAGAGCATGAGATCATTTCTGGGAGAGGAAAACAGCAAGAACTTGACCTCTTCCCGTGATGTAAGTTCCGAGAGTTCACGTCAAGACGAGTATCACCCTTGGAATCCTACCTTTGGCTCTCAAAGGAATGAGTGAGACGTTTGAGGCAGAAGGGTTCAGTGTAAAGATAGGTGGTAGAAGCAAAACAGTTTATTTTCCCATTTGGTTTTGAGAACAATTTTTCTTGGGCTCTAAATTTATAGATTGAGGTTTTATGAGTGAAAATTCTGTGCCAAAACGAAGCTGCACTTCAGGATTTTCCCATTAAGTGCCAAAGGACAGTACTGTGTGAATGCCACCTTGGGGTAGAAATCACAGCTTTTCAGTTGCATCTAAAACAAACTCTTGCAACTTGTATTTGGTTCTTAATTTTTTTAGTCTTTAGTAGGTTATGCCTGGATTAAAAGCAGCCACAGGACATCCATCCAAACTTTCTGTTTTGCTCCGATTCTGAATTCCATGCTTTGTTAAGGAGTTGGTCCTGCCCTGGGATCCTCACCTGCAAAGTGCCTGGGGGGTGCATGAAGTGTCTGCAGCAGCAGAAGTGTGCAGTGGCTCTGGCACACCCAGCTGCAGGATCTGCCCCTGCACGCTCGAAATTATTAATTTCCACTGGAAATTATTGTCTTTCCTTTTCCCATTTTATAGGGTTAGAGAATGTCTGATTCTTAGAGAATATGAGAAACTGTAGCTTTCGTTGGCTTATTAGTGATCTGAACCAAGCCAACAAAGTTGAGCTAACAGATCTGGATGGACTGATGGTGCTTTGGGTTATGTCAGATTGAGGAATGGTGCTGAACTGTTCTGTGGTTTCATTAAAATCTGCATTATTTTGAGTTAATTAGGAATCTGCTTGTTTTGTAGGAGCTTTTTCATTGTCCTTTTTCTTCCTTCCTTGTTTCTTCTCCTCTTCTGCTCCCCAGATTGTGACAGGAAAGCTGAGGGGCAAAGGGGGAGCATGTCAAGCAATGAGCAGAATCAAGGAATTAATCAGGGTTGATTAATTCATTGGTATAAATTCCTTTTGTGCCTTTTTAGCATAAGCAGTGTGTAATAAAATGCACTCGTGTGAACTTTGAGGGAGGTAAAAGAATAAAAAAAGAATAAAAAAAGAATAAAAAGTATCATAGATATTTTATTTTTAGTGATGTGCACATTGTGAAAGATCTTCTTCAAGGTTTTATAATTTTCAGTTCTTTTCATTTTAACAGATGCAGATCTTATCAGAGTAGATATTTGTGAGTCTCTAATCTCTAATTACAGGCTCATCAACCCCAGGAAGGACTGAGCTAATGTGAGCCTCCCATTTTTCATATACCAAGCATGTACTTCTAAGATGACTTGGCAGAATTTTTAGCTGCTTCTAGCAATGTAAAAAACCTTTTTGCTCAAATTAAGATGTATCTTTGTCCTTCTAGGCTGTCATTTTTTATTTTTATTGCTACAGATGGAAGATAGCAGAAGGATTTATAAGGTGCTCTTAGCCTTAACATAGCCTCAGAAATCAGGAGACATAATGAGTATTCTTAGCTGCTTATGAGTCATTGTTTAATCTTATACAAGTCACCTAGGTTTATTCATCTGTGAATAGCAACACGTGTGCCTGGCAGGGATGCTGTGAGTCTTGAAGACCTGTGAAATAATTACGCATCCCTGGATGGGGAAGTGAGAACTTCCAGATTCCCTTAATTCATCTGGAGGCTTATTCTGAAAACCCAGAGGATAAAATTTCTCATACCTGTGCTAGCACTCAATTTATTTTTATCATTTTTGTGGCTTCATTGTCTAAAAATCCTGCAATCAATTATAGAAAGTGTATCATTCTCTAAGACTGGATTTCCAGAACAATTTTTTAATAATCCTTTGTGCCCCTGGCATTTTTTTTTCCCACTACAGGTATTCTTGTCCAGATTTTGTGAGCTGTTGTTTCCAGGCATTTGGATAAAAAACATCTGCACAACTCATTCCTAAAGCAAGTTTTAATATATTTTAACTTTTTTTTTTTCCAGATTACTGGAAAATATGTTTGAAATGCCTTTTTATGACTTGGTAGCCTACCTTCTTTCTCAGCCATTAGATGGCTTCTTGGTTCTTTTCCCTTTGCACTCTACAGATACTTCCCCCTGGCCTCTGCCCTATTTATCCTAGAGAGGAACTAAAATTTTAAATTTCTTTCCTTGTTGGAAACTGAATTGCAGCCAAAAAGCTTCTTTAACCTGCTTGGAAACTTGCTCTACCTTTGCAGAGCAGGAAAGGACTCGTAACCTTCCTTCATCACCTGACTTATGCCTACGAGTCAACTTGTGTTCAGCTGGCTGAAAGAAATTAATGTAAATGTGCAGTAAATGCTTCTCTTCAGTAATTTTTTTTGTCATTCCAAAGCTTTATTTACTGGGGGAAGCTCTCTTAAACTGCATCCTCCTGCTCTAGAGCTCTCCAGTTGAATTTCAGTTCTGGAACTACAGTAGTGGTGGCAGGTCTTCATATTTTACTTCAATATCAAGTGGAGATGAAGAGTTACTGCACACCCACCTACCTCTTGGTATCCCCACACTCCCCCAGTACAGGAATCTATGATTCCCCAAATTCCAGTGGATTAAATATGTGAGAATCATTTGCCATCAGGATGCTGGTGACTCTTCTCCACATCCTTTCTCAATCCTCCTTACAAATTTCTCTGCATTCTGAAGAAAACTCAGATTTTCCCTTGTGCTCGTGCCACTTGATGAATAGTTTTATTGAGTTAGTGGTGCTTTGGAAAGATTCTCACATACCTTTTCCAGGCTTGCACCTGCAAACCACTGTCTTCATCCTGTTGGGATCCGTCTGTGTCAATTAATTAGGTGGTGTTGGTAAAGAGCTTTCAAAGCCTAATGCACATGATTAAATTTGCAATTAGTAATGTGGCTCTTCTGTTCAAAGCAACAGCTCCGTTATTGGGGTGTTGGCTTAACAAAATAGACCTGTCCCAGATCTTCACCTTCTTCTTGTCATCTTTTTGATAGATTGATATCTCTGGAGGTGCATGATGAATGCTGATACCAGGAAATACCTGTGGTTTCTATTACTAAAGCTTAACACTTAGGAAGAGAGTATCAAACAATCTTCTTGCATCAGGAGTAAGCATTTCTTTGTGGAATGGAAGCCTCAAGAAATGTCTCAACTTCCTTGGTCGTTGAGCGTGGTCATTGCCATGTGACTGTGCATTTTCAGTCTGTGGGGGAGTTTCATGGCTTGGAGTGCAGTGGATGCTGCAAGAAGCTGAGCACAGTAGTCACATGAGCCCTTTTCCTACAACTAATCCCATCTATTGGCACCTAATACTGTGTTTCAGTGAAATTTTTTACTGATTACTGGTTTGATCAGATAGGGGCTTTCTGCACAACTGGGTTAATTCTTTTTATGCTTAGTAACAACCCAATGTTGCCTTATCACCATTGAATAGTGGAAAATTCTTCTGGGCTTTGGAAACTGCAACAAGATGGGACATTTGTTTAGTCAAAAATATTTGATGAAATATTTGATTAGCAAGCAAATTTGATTGGTTTTTTTTTGGTTTCTTTCTGGATACTTGGGGAAATGATACAGTGGAAGTGAACAGCTTTGAGGTCAGGGCTGGGAAGGCTGGGAAGTTAGAAAGGAAGAATTATAAAATAAACACCCTGTAGATGTATTTTCAATGTAATATCACTTGGAACTGGGTTTGCTTTTGCTCCCTTTGCTCTCTCTGGGTATCTGAGTAGATGTACACAGAAATTCTCCTACCTCTCCCAGAGTTCTTGCAAGAGAGTTGTAAATTTGAGACTCTCTTCACGCAATGTAGCAATATCAGCTGTTTTTATTATAAATTGTGCTATTAAACTCCTCGCCAAAACAATATTTTTGTCTCTTCTGTTTCTGATTAGGAACTTCTACTGCTTTTGGCTCTGTCACAAAGGTATAATTTGGATTAAGGCTTGTGTTTGGCTTGCTTTAAAAATCTCTGTGGTCTTGTAACTAAATAGTTTAATAAATAAATTTAATATATTTATTTTGGATTGTAGGTAAGAAGGACAGACAGTCTCAATAAATTCTGAATATATTTTTATTTAGAGATCTTGCTACAAGAGGTGACTTCTTCAAATAAATTCCAATTTAGGCAATTAGAGTTCTAAGCGACATGGCATTGTGAGTGCAACATCTTACTAATGCTGAGACCTGACATGGTTTATTCACCTGATTTTTTAGACTTATTGGTTGGTTTTTAAGGTCCAAAGAAGCACCACATTTCTGTGCAAATGAACTGGACTTGAGATTCGCTACATTATTTCAGTAGACAGGAAGCTTAGGAGAGTTGGTCATAATGGTGGTATTTGACTTGCACTATATATATAACCTTGGTCTGATCCTGAACTCCATCACTTTGTGAGGGCTGCAGCCTAAGTAACTCCCAGTGGCCACTTTTGCCCCTGGTTCTTCACTGTTTGTGAGCAGGTGGAGACTCCAGGGTTTTTGGAGAAAGCCTTACTCTCTTCATCCCATGGCTCAAGAGTCTGAATCTCACTGCCACAACATCCTGAGCATTACTTTCTCTCTCATCAAGACCCAGAAGCTCCCAAAAGATGTATCTCTGATTTCATCCTGATGTGCAGAGCCATCAAGGAGCTGCTTTCTTGTAGAGCACAGCCCCCTTGCACCCTTTTTCCCTGCCTATCCTCCCAACCTCCACCCATCCATGGTTGTGTGCCAGGTGTATAGGCTTGCCCACCAAATCGGGGGCAATCTGCTTGGGTCACAGAGCTGTGACTGAACCTGAACTTCCATTTTTCTTCATTGATGTCTCTGCACATTAATATAGAAGCCTTTGATCACTCTTCCTTCTGAGCAGGAGCATGCATGTCTCACTGATGACTTTCTCCTGTGCATTCCTCCTTCACTTGCAATGTTTGCACCCTTTGCTCACTTAGGCTCCATCATTTAAATCAGTCTTAGAGTCTTCTTCATTAAATGAGTCAGTCTGTTCCTGAAGGTGTTCCTCACTCTGTTGGTCTAGTGGATTCTTTATTTCCTGATGGACTATTTTCATGAGCAAGCAAAGCTTCATGGTCAAGATGCCAAGAGTCTCTTTAGTGATACCACCCGGGCCTGATAGCATCTGCTTGAGCCATTCCTCTTCCAGACTAGAAAGGCTAAGTCCACAGGCTACAGCACTGGGTGCAAAGCATCTCTCAGCTAGTCAGGATTTCCCCAGCTTGTACCCCTGTTGTTCATGTGGATAAGCAGTAAGGAGTAGCATCTGAACGACCAGGTGAGGCTCAGCCATTTCTCCATGCCAACATGGATCTGGAGTCTGGGCCAGCAGCAAACCTCCCTCAACAAGGGACTGCCCAAAGAGGTTGTGGAGTCTCCTCTGGAGAGATTCCAAACCCACCTGGACAATGCTATCCTGGGCTCCCTGCTCTGGGTGACCCTACTGGAGCAGGGGCCTGGGTGAGATGATCTCCACAGGTCCCTTCCAACCCACACCACGTTGGGATTCTGTGATTTTGCCATTCTCTTGCACAAATACCACTACAAGTCTGCAGGATACCTTCTTGGCTTCTTAGATCTTTTGCACAGGGTTTTGGGAAAGCGCAGGTTTCTTCTTGGCTGTGAGGATCTCTGGATGTTGACATATTAATTGCAGAGGACTGGAATGTCTGGCCAGTGATTGATGAATAATGTTAATTTACTGCTTTTAAGTCTTTACCTGAATTGATGTGGTGATGTGTTATTCTTCTCACCCGTGCAGGTGCCAGTGATAGCAATCCTGGGTTCAGGAGGTGGATTTCGTGCCATGGTGGGGTTTGCTGGAGTCATGAAAGCACTTTATGAATCGGGAATTTTAGACTGTGCCACGTACATTGCTGGTCTCTCGGGATCTACATGGTAAGGGGGTTTGCATTGGTTTTTCTTCAGTTTTTCTTCTGAAAGCTGAAGAATTAATTTTCATGAGAGTTCACTTATTTCTACTATTATCATTGGCAGCAAATTTTACATGTACACCATCAGTACAGAAAAGACACAGAGAGTCAGCTATTTTACATAGAGAGGCAGCTGTATGTCGTCTTGCAGTACAGAGGGTCAGCAGAGCAGGTCTGCTGGTGAAGGTGTTTCAAAATACCACAGAGGGTGAGAAGAGCTCAGTCTCCAGGTGATTTTATAGAATCATACAATTGTTTTGGTTGGAAGAGACCTTTCATATCATCAGGTCCAACAACTAACCCAGTACTGCCAGGTCACCACTAAACCATGTCCTTCAGTATCACATCTCCATGGCTTTGAAACCCCTCTAGGGGTGTGGACTCCATCACTGCCCTGGGCAGCCTGGGACAGGTTGTGACAACTCTTGTGGGGAAGCTGTTTTTCCTCATGTCCAACCTGAACCTCCCCTGGCATAATTTGAGAACTTGTGTCCTGTAACTTGTTCCTTTGGAGAAGAGATTGGCTCCATACTCCTTTCAAGGAGTTTTCAAGACAGAGGAGGTCTTCCCTGAGCCTTTTTTTCTCCAGGTCCCTCAGATGCTCCTCACATGTTCTAGACACTTCCCCAGTTTCATTGCCCTCAATGACACGTTCCAGCCCCTCAATGTCCTCAGAGTGAAGGGTCCAAAAGTGAACCCAGGATTCCAGGTGTGGCATCCCTAGTGCCCAGTCCAGGGGTACAATCCCTGGTGTAATCCTTTTGGTCACACTAATGCTGACACAAATCTAGCTTAGAAGCTTTGACAGCAGGAATGGATGATCTCTATGCACCCACATTTCTGTATAATTGCCAATAATGTATGGGCCAGGACTGTGTAGCTACTTATTTTTCTTGATAACAAAAAAATTAATTTCAAATATATTAAGTCCAAAATATTTTGTGTTCATTTTATTTTCGTGCTGAAATGAAAAAAAAAAAGATTTACTAGTGTTGTTTAGGACCTCTTCAGTCATTATTCCTTAGCATAAAAAGACTTGAGAAGATCTTTTTCTGCTCATAGGGAAGAATCCAAGTGAAGGCCATGCTGCAGGGCAACCAGCCGCTGTTTGCCTTGGGGCACCCCTGTTGTCACTCTTTAATTTGGAAATCACATTGGTTTTTATAATGGTTTGTTAGTCAGATGGGAGTGAGATCTTCAAAGACATCTCCGTTAGAACACCTTCCTCAAGTAGTTATGATGTCCCTCTGTCTGACTCAGTGGGTGCTCCAGCCCATTGCCGGGAACCACATCACTGAGAGAAAGCCAGAGTGATGGCTCTGTGCGCAAGGCTCTGTCTGGGCGTGACGAGCTCAGGGCTTTGCTGGTCTCAAAACACTATGAAGCCCAACATGACGTCTGAGAGGGTTTCTCTTCTCCCTGTCTGGTGCTATGAACCTGCAGCCTTTTGTCTTTTGGCTTTTCTAAATGTTGTCCCAGATTACCCTCAATACAAATGCTGAAAGTATTTGTTTTGATGTTTCTGAAATGTAATGATGTCACATATTTAAAAGCTGTGTCATTTTTATCAGGCAAAGACATCTGACAAGTTCAGCCCAAATTTCTTAATTGTTTAAACTCCTTAATGCTACATTTTCTTCATTAAGTAGAAAAAATGCAGACTTTAGTCTAACTTTAAAACTTGTTTTTGATGTCCATGGATTAGATCCCAGCAGACGATTCTCTCAGAGTACCATCATGGCAACTAGGTGGCTCATGACAACTCTCTCATGAGCACATGAGAGAGTGAGGCAGTGGGATTTATTTAGCCCTGAGGAGCAGGCAAAGGTAGTGTTGGGAGCAGATCTTACTGTAAAGAAAAAAGCCTCTTCCTGGAGACATGCAGAGAAACAACAAAGATTAATGGCCATAAGTTACAGCAAGAATAATTTAATTGGCTATTAGGGAAATTATTTTGCAGTGAGAGTGGTCAAGTGCTGGAATGTGTTGCCCCATCCTGACTTGCCGAGGCTGGGCGAGGTGTTATCCTCTCTCAGTGTGACTCAGTGAATGTTTCATGTGAGAGCAGGACTTGACTGAACAAAGCCCTGAGCAACCTGATCTGACTTTTGAAGTTGACTCTGCATTGGGCAGGAGGCTGGAGTAGAGCCCTCGAGGTTCCTTCCAGTCTAAATGATAAGATTATAGGAATGTCTCATTTCTTCATTGGACAAGCTAGATATAAATGAGCATATAATGACCAGATAGTCTCCCTGGGGTGAGTTTTATCCCCTGGTTTAACTCTAAGGAAGCACTTGGACATTAGTTCCATGAATTCTAAGGAAATCCTCTAACCCCAAAGTTGTTAACTCTTCTGGAGTCAGTCATGATCCCTTTTATTTCTTGTGTGGAAATTCAATTTCAGTTATTTTTCACTTCTGTGAAGGTTGCTGCCCCCCTCCCAGACTAGGTAGAAAACATTCAGTTTTTGAAATACCAGAAGTGTCTATGAACTGGAGGAAGCTTATAATTCAGATTGAATTAGAAAAAGTTGGGATCCCTGGAACCTGGGTTTTCTCTCACTAGTGGAGGGTGCAGATTTATCACTGTCAGTTGAGTCTCCTGGGTGTACTTCTGTCAAATCTGTGACAAGTGGAAGATGCCTTTTTTGTCTGGATGAAAAAAAATTGAATAGAGCAACATAGCATTTGAAGTGAGAGTTCTGGAATGGTGTCAGGCAGCTGCCATAAGGTCCTTTTTTTGGGAAACCTCAGGTGTGAACCCATATTTGATCTCATATAAAATCTATTATCTGAACTGATCCAGTCAGAAACATATGTTGGAAAGGGCTGTATTTGAACAGATGTCTGCTGCCTTGCTGGTATCACTTCTTCAGATTTCCCTTGATTGGTGAATAAATAGACACTTAGGCACTCTCTTTTCCTTTTTTCCATGCAGTCTGTTACTTGGGAATAACTATCTTCTTTTCTTTTTCTGAAGGGTGGAGAATTCCTTTCCTGGCAGGGGTGGCAGGTTTTCTCTTGTTCCCTCAGCTGTATGCCTAACCTTGGAGCAATGCATTTACCTCCTGATGGCTTCTCTCATCTTGCTTCAACCTTGCACTGAATTCTCCATCCTGCATTTTCCTTTCTCTACTGCCATTGGAAGCTCGCCGCCGCATTCGTTCCACCCACGAGCTGACGTGCTCAACCAGCCATACAGTCTGCACAAGGACCTGAATCAAATCCTTACATCATTTGTGTCACAGGGTTCATCGTGCTGTCAAGTAAATTGCTGGGCAGTGATCTCAGGGCCATGCTTACACAGGGTGTACCTCACTGCTGCACAGGGTGGTGTGTACACCCGAGACAGCTTGGTGAATAAATCACAGTGAAACGAGCCTCTCCTAGATGAGGCCGGCCTATCTTTAGGCAGCCAAGTGAAAACCACAGTTGTCCCTGTTTCTAAACTTTGTTTTGAGTAAACAAACCTTCAGTTTCCAGAGTTACTCAAGGACGAACTCAAGGTTTTCCTCATAGGCCTCTTATGAGCCCTCACAATTAATTAGCTACACAGATTGTAGTTTCTGTGCTTTGCCTTATTACCGGAACATGTAGATCCTGGAAAACATGTCATACACTAATAATAATATATTACATACATATTGTAGGAGTATTTAAATAGCAATAATGAACTGGAGAGTGATGGAGAGAGGGATATAGAGTATTTATATACTCTAGAACCTCCAGTCTGCCAAGTTTAGGTACACAGGGACACCTTGAGGAGCTCCTTATTCAGCTTATGATGATTCTGTCCATTATCCCTTAAACAGACAAATAAGGAACACTAATCTTTCATATCATATACACATTATGGAAATGTATGTTGTGTGATTGTGTGCTTACATTTAGAACAAATTGTTTAGCTTTCTATGCCTTGAGAAAGAGAAAATGACAGTATATTTATTTACTGTATAAAATTAATCTGATCTAATCAGTAATTGTATCAAATTATTTATGAGTTTATTGTACACTGCAGGCAGCTGACTGAACCAGGCTCTGATACTTAATGGAGCCTATTTTCCGTTGCAGGTACATGTCAACTTTGTATTCACATCCAGATTTTCCAGAAAAGGGACCAAAAGAGATTAATCAAGAACTGATGAACTCTGTGAGTCACAACCCACTTTTGCTGCTCACTCCTCAGAAGGTGAAACGCTACATCGAAGCACTGTGGAATAAGAAAAGCTCGGGGCAGCCTGTCACCTTCACTGATATCTTTGGAATGCTAATAGGTGAAACACTTATCCACGATGTGAGTTCATTTTCTTTTATCATCATTAGATTTGTGAAACTACTGCATGATAGCTGCTGGTAGTAGTTTATTGGAATGACCTCAGTCACTTGTAACAAAGCACGTCTAGCAATAGGAATATTTAAAGTTATAGCTGAACAGATACTGGGTAAGAGACTTACTGAATGCTTTCCTTGCTCTGGGACACATTCCTGAATTGTGCTCATTTCTTTAAGAGCTGGGAAAACATCACATGTTCATGTGCAGCAGAAGTGAACTCGACTGCAGGGTACTTGCAGCAAGATCCTAACATTTTGTGTCATCCATTAACATCTGCTCAAGCAATTCCAGCAGAAAATTACAAAGTGATGTCACCTCTTTATACACATTTTGCTATAAGAAAAGCAACATTTGCTTAATGAAATACCAATCTTAAGGTGAAAGGTCCACATCTCTGTTCATTATTACTTGTTCCTCTGAGAAATGAGAAAACAGGAGGGTCTTCATGTTGTATTTTGTTATTTAATATTATATTAAATATTATGTATTGAATATATAGTATGAATTATTGTCCTTCTTGACTGTGTTGGGCATGCAGATGTCAGGTTCAAATGAGTCAGGTGAGCAGAATGTGGATTTGATCTTAGGGTGAGATTGAATGTGTGAAGAGATTCACAGCCGTGTTTTGTGCAGTTGGATCTTTCATCAGTATTCATTGCCATTAGGTTTTAAACACTTCGCAGTACTGCAAAACAGCAACACAGCTTTTGGTAACCACTCTATAGGGTAAATTTCTGACAATGAAAGGAGGCTGGGGATTGTGTGAAGTTGAAGTCCCTGTTTCCTGAGGAATTAAACAAATATAGGAATGTTTAGCTTGAATCTGAACCTGACACAATCTATGAAAATGGAAATAAGGCTTTTGGTTATTCACAGGTAATATCTCAGTACAGTTCATGTTAGTGACTTTCAGTCTTTCTTGACTGCAGACTCCATAGTATTTTCTGGGGAAGATGCAGATTCTTGGTTAGCCTCTTAATAGTCCATTTGCTTTTCTTCAGTTTTCTTTGTTGACTTTTCAGAAGGAAACCCCTGGATTGTAACACGTCACACCATCATTAATGGCAGCTCTGCCGAAGAGAATCTTCCTTGTTTTCATGTTTTCCAGTAGGAGAGGGAAAAAAACTGGCTTTGTCCAGCAGTACTGTTCTCTTGGCCATGTTATTTTAGCTTCTATAACATGTTTCTTTCCTCTTCCTCTCACCTCTTCTCCCACTCCTTCCTTCCCAAATGGTGCAGTTAAAAGACATTCACCCAGATTGATTCCTTCTACAAATTCTACTGTTCTGTTTTTTGCTGAAATTAACTCAGTTTGTCCATTTTCCATTTCTTTGAGAATTTCAGGGTGATGAGTAGTCTCTCAAATCCCAGTAGGCCTTCATAGTATCCAATGGGACATAATCCCTTTCTTTTCATGCAGAGAATGGACAGCACTTTGAGCAACATGAAGGAGAAAGTCAATAACGCACAGTGTGCTCTCCCGCTCTTCACCTGTCTCCATGTCAAGCCAGATGTCTCAGAGCTCATGTTTGCAGGTATGTTTTCAATCCATGTTTTGAGTCACATGGGAAGAGTTGTGCATGGCTGACAAAAAAAAAAAACCAACCTGTTTTTTTAATACTTTGGAGAATAATTGTATCCTGCAACTTGGTACCCTTTGAAATTACAAGTCTTACAGCAAGGATTAGGAAGGAATTTGCCATGATATGAAACATTCTTCAGGGCTTAACAAAATTTGCATTGTTATGAACAGAGTGCAGGGAGCTTTTAATTTATAAGAAGAATAGGAAGTCATGATGTTGAAGGACACACCAACAGGTATGTCACAAAAACTCTTCTGCTGGGTTTTAAAGGGTGATTGGGAAGTTGGACAGATTTCTCGTGCAACTGAACCTTTTTGTGGCTTTTAAGATGCATCTTTTCCCATCTATGGAAAGACAGGTGGTATTTTAGGTTAATAGCCTTTTATTAATCTTGTCATTCTTAGGTCTGGGTGTCTTAGAACAGTTTGTAACCATTAATTAATGGTTTTTACCTGAAAATAAGTCTTAGCACCATACAGCCTCTTTCATTTTCTTTGAAATCTTAACTAGTAACCAAGTTTTGTTCTCTGTATGTTAAAAAAAAAAATAAAAAATAGAAATTTCTACATCATAGAATCACAGAACCATTTTGTTTGGAAGAGACCTTTAAGATCATCAGGTCCAACAGCTAGCACAGCACTGCCAGGTCACCACTAAACCATATCCCTGAGCACCATATCTCCATGGCTTTAAAACCCCTTCAGGAACAGGGACTCCACCACTGCCTTGGGCAGGCTGGGACAGGCTTGACAAACCTCTTCGGGAAGACATTCCTTCCAGTGTCCAACCTAACACCCCATGGTGCAACTTGAGGCCATATCCTCTTGTCCTGTCACTTGTTCCTTGGGAGAAGAAACCAACCCTACCTGTCTCCAGCCTCCTTTCAGAGAGTTGTCAAGAGTAAGGAGGTCTCCCCTGAGCCTCCTTTTCTCCAGGTTGAACAACCACAGGTCCCTCAGCTGTTCCTCAAAAGATGTGCTCTAGATCCTTTACCAGCTTTGTTGCCCCTCTCTGGACACACTCCAGCCCCTCAGTGTCCTTCCTGGATTGTGGGACCCAAAACCTGTATTGGAGGTGTGGCCTTATCAGTGCCTACCTCAGGGGGACAATCCCTACCTTGTTCCTTGTGGCCACAATAGTGCTGACACAAGCCAAGATGCTGGTGGCCTTCTTGGCCACCTGAGCACACTGTGACTCATACTGGCTATCAACCAGTACTCCTTAGATATTGGTATAATAATAGAAGGTGTAGTAATTAAATAAATAAATAAAGCAATCTGTCTTTAACTAGATCCCTGTAATGATGTTCAGTTACAACGATTACTGCAGTTTCGGGCATGGCTGATGCCACCTGGTCAGAGATGCTCTTGGCAGGGAACAGATGCAGAGCCCGGGGCATGAAACCTCTTAGCAGCTGCATGAAATCTTGCACCATCGCTCCCGGAAGGAACGTTATCTGATATAATTAATGCATTTCAACTTGAAACAACATGAAAGATCTCACATAGGTCTATAATCTAGTAAATAGGAAAGTGTAGAGAGTTGTGTTCAAAACTTAACAATGGATTTCACATTAATAATATCCTTTCAGTTTGAAAAGGAGAAAAAAAAAAGCTTACAATAGAAACTATAGAGGTCTCGCATCCTATATAATGATATGACTGTGTCAAGAAAGCAAAACCAAGATCCAGTGACAGAAATAATACCTTTTTTTAGACCAATTGGCAAGGCTAGAGAAGTCAGACCTTCTGCTCTTGCTCAGAGAAGGCCACTTTACCTAAAGATTATTTTGTTTATAGTATGGTGAATAAATAACCCAAAGAAAATTTCTCAAGAGAACAGCTTCTCATCAGAACTGAAAATACTTCTATTTTCAAACAAGGTTTCTGTTTCCCAAGGAGGAAAGGACACATTCTGCTATGAAAAATGGGCTGCAGAGTGAATCTGTTCTCAGTATGTGAGTACAGTCCATGCATTTATGTGCCCAATCCTGAATCTTACAACTGCTTAATGTTGGCAAAATATTACCTCTTGGCCTTCCTTCCTGAGACCACGCAAATCTGTTGCACCTTCAGTTGGTATGAAGCAGTGTAGGACTGTGATCTCACTTAATGAGAGCCACATCCAAACTGCAGTGAAGACAGCTTTGGGGTTTGACTGTAGTACATTTTGGGTTAAGTCTCAGTCAAGAAACTAGCCTGATTTACTGAGGTATAAGCATCAAGTATTTGTCTTGATGTAGAGATCTTGTCTTTTGAGACATTCAGTGTCCTCATAGCCCTCTGTTGGGCTCTTTCCCATAATTTCCTGACTCTCTTGAACTGGAGAGTCCAGAACTGGACACAGTACTCCACAGAAGTCCTGCTCATTTAAATGACCACTTTCTCACAGAGCTGCTGGAATGGCAGAAGCTAATGCAGAAGCCCTTTAATTTGAAGGAAGAAATCTTATTTCCCAAAGCAGGGTCTGTAACTTGAGAAAACATCTCCTCTCCAAATACAAAATGAAAGTGGGCTGTCACAGCTTAAATTAATTCTAATTCACTATCAACATAGTTCTGAAAACATATCTGCCAATTCCTGTTTATATCTCTAAGGGGAAATACCATTCAATTCCTGGACTGGGTCTTCAAAGGAATTTCCTTCTGCTCCAGTAAATGTGAAGATTGGTGGGTAGTTTATTTGGAAAATGGGATGGTGTATTTGACTTAAGCATAGATAATCATTGCCTCATGAAACAAAACTTGCAGCACTCATGATTAAATCTTTCATTTTCAGGATGAGTGGTTAACCCTGCACTTAATGATTCAAGAGAAACACTGAATATCTTGAGGAGTGGATGGCATCCTGTGACTTGTGGGGATTTTTCAAAGATGTTTCATTGACTTATTTATTTATTATTATTATAATGATGGCTAATTTCTCAACAGAAGCAGTCAAATAAAAAAACACTGCTAAAAACTTAGGGTAGTTTTTGTGACTTTCTGTTTTGAATTTAATTCTCCTATATAAGCAGCTCCAACAATATAAAAAGAAAATATTTCCAAATCAGCTAAAATCCTTTCTCAAAAAAGCCTTAGAATGCAACTGACTTCTGAAATTTTCTGCTAAGTTCAGAATATACATCTGAACATTTTATTCCATGGGGTTTTTTGATCACTTTAGTCAATAAAATGACTTGCATTATAAAAAAGTTTGGTATTAATAAGATTCTCAGCAGACTCTGAGTTTTGCCTTTCCATACTGGAGTTCATTAGAAACTTCAGGGTTTGGTGGAATCCAAAGGCCTCTCCTGGAATATTTCACAACTTTTGTTGTGATAGTCTATAAATTTTTCTGCCGCCTCTGTCAGTGCCCTGCACATTTTTGGTAGGATCATTGTGAAAGAAAATAAACTTGGAACTGAGACCCATGTCGTATGACAAGGAGTCATATTGAAGAATGAGATGAAAACCAGATGAAAATTTGGTTTTTATGGCCACTACTGTTATATATTCTGCTTTTACAACCTTGTGTTTTTTGCCTGAAGTTTGTTGTGATAAGATAGAATGAGAATTCCTTCTCTGCTGAGATTTTGGACTGTTCCTTCATTTGAAATCAACACTTTGACTCCTTTACAACCTAAGAGTGACTCCTGTCAGTTGTTTATCATCCCATTTCACTAAAATTTCTTTGCTTGGACAGCAGTTTAATTTTTTTCTGTATTTTCATCCACTGTTTCTATTTGGTGAGGTTGTTGGCTAAGCAGGGGTTTGTTTCTCTTTTGCAGACTGGGTGGAATTCAGCCCGTATGAGATTGGCATGGCAAAGTATGGCACTTTTATGTCTCCTGATTTGTTTGGAAGCAAATTTTTTATGGGGACAGTGGTGAAGAAGTACAGTGAAAATCCCTTGCATTTCTTGATGGGTGAGTATGTGACAGAAAGAGACTTTAAAATAAGAATTATTCCAGTCGTTCATGGGCAAGGGCTTTTAAATGCAATCATGCAAAGTGTGAGACAAGAAGAGAGTTCTCATTTTGTTTACTTCTTCCTTTCCAGGTGTCTGGGGCAGTGCATTTTCCATATTATTTAACAGAGTGCTTGGAGTCTCCAATTCTCAAAATAAAGGTCCCACCATGGAAGAGGAATTAGGTAATATTAGTAAATCCCCTACTGTATGAAACAATTACTGGAGAAGCCACATCTGGAGTTCTGTGTCTAGTTTTGGGCTCCCCAATTCAAGAGAGACAAGGAACTACTAGAGAGAGTCCAGAACAGGCTCTGAAGATACTGAGGGAACTGGAACATTTCTGTACCATGGAAAGGCTGAGCTTCCTGGGGCTCTTTAGCTGGAGAAGAGGAGGCTTGAAAGGGGCTTTGATCAATTCTGATCAATATCTAAAGGCCCCCCAGGGTGCAAGAGGATGGTGCCAGACTTGTTACTGGTTACCAGTGACAGGACAAGTTATAACAGGCACAAACTCGAATCCAGAAGGTTCCATCTGAACAGGAAGAGAAAATGCTTTGCTCTGAGGGTTGCAGAACCTGGCCCAGGCTACCCAGAGAGGTTGTGGAGTCTCCTTCTCTGGAGAGATTCCAAACTCATCTGGGCCCCCTGCTCTGGGTGACCCTGCTGGAACAGAGGGTTCAGACAAGATGATCTCCAGAGGTCCCTTCCAGCCCCCACCATGCTAGGATTTTGTGACTTGAACCACAGTCCATTGCCTGAGCTGAAGATTTCCTGATGAAACCTTGGTAACACTAAAGTGAATGGCACATGAAAATCACACACAGAGCCATAAATACTACATTTTGCATAGGGATTGCTTTAAGAAGATCATTTGACACCCACAAATTGCCTTTCTTGTTTTTGTTAGCTTCCTGTTTTTGATCACTAATTGTTAGTTTGACCTGTCCTCTGTGTCATTGCTCAAGAATTTGTGCATCTTTTACTCTAATGCAAGGTTTGTCCATTGATGCTTTTCTAGTAGGAATTGAAGAGTATTAAAAATAAAAGGTGTTTAAGGAAAAATACCCAATGACTAAGATTTTCTGTTTCTTTGGGGATTTTTACAGTGTTGTAAGGAGGTCTGAGAGGGCATAGTCTGGTTTCACTTTCAGTGAGAGATGATTTCTGGTGTGCATTATACTTGCAAATGAAGGGGTTTAGTTTTCCAAAGTCTTCTCTTTGATCCATTTGCATCACTGGAATTCAGTCCTTGTCTCCAGTTTCTGCAGGATACAAACTTCCAAGATGAGGCTGCTCATCAAAAACTGCAGATCGATTATATTTCAAGAAAGGTTTCAATCCTTAATTAGCAAAAATAATGTTGTCAGCCTAAAATTCGTTCTCGAATGAATCCACCTCCACTGCAGACCTGACCTGAGGAATGGACTATGTTGCTTTTTCAAAGTGTGTTTTGACTCTGAAATAATACCTTGAGTTAGTGATGAATGGTTAACAGTGATTGAGTGGCTGTTTTGGAAACAAAGCTCTTCACCCTTTTTCGTTTGGTTGGTTTTTTGTTTGTTTTGTTTTGTTTTGGTTTGGTTTGGTTTTTGGTTTTTTTGTTTGTTTGTTTGTTTTTGGTTTTTGTTGTTTTTTTTCAAGAGGAGCTCACTCATTTCTGGTTTCGTTTCTCTTACAATGTTATGAGATTAAAACCATCATCTGTTTAGCTGCAATGGCCTTTAATTTTCACATACACTCCAAGAGAACTTTCATTACCCTCTTGGCTTTTCTTTTTCTCCCAGTATTTTTAAGGCTACTTATGGAAGTATGAACGAGGTTAAGAGTTCCTCCTCCTTACAAAAAAGTAGCAGGTAATTAACAGAAAGTAACATCTTTCTATTTCACTAGGAGCTAGATAGAATATATACATCTACATTTTAATCCAGATGAATGAAATGTGTCAGAACTGTTAAACCTGAGCAGTTATAGTCTTTTTTTTTTTTAATTTCTTCCCACAGAGAACATTAGGCTAAAGCATCTTGTAAGCAATGACAGCTCAGACAGCGAAGATGAATCACAGCATCCAAAAGGTAAGGAAATCCTCACTTTTCTTTCACAGCTTACTTTTTTTCATGAGCTTTCATGTAGTGTGGTGAAGTTTGTGGGGGTGGTTCATTACACAGAGCCATTATTTTTTTCTTTGTCTCACCAATAGTGTCTTATAACCAAGACCTCTTCTCCCATCTATAGCTTGATCAGTCCAAGGGTATTAAAAGAGCCAGTAGCTCAGCCAAGACACTCAGGAAGGCTTTTGGTTTACTCCATACCTCCTGTTCAAGCTGATGAGCAAAAGTATCTCTCACACATCTTCAATCATGGTGTCAGCCAAACAGGGCTTCATAGAGGTCCTGTGATTTCACCTGCACCCAAAAAATGGACTTGCTGAGCCTGGAAGCCTGATGCCATCAAGCTACTGAGATCAGAAGCATGTTCAAATTGTTACCAGCCCAACAAACTAACACTGTCCATTGTTTTCAACGGTTCCTTGATCAGATATGTACCTGAGAATGGTTTCAGGAAATCAGTTCCATTTTTATCAACTAAAACAAAGGTGGGAATGCAGCAATTTGTCATATTAGCATCTGCAGGAAGAAAAGAAAATCTTATGCAATGAGCCAGTGAATGATGTCATGAGCTCAGTTAAGTGATTGCTTCTTCAGTTCCCCTGATGTGTAAATAATATGGAGTGGGTGATCTCACATTTTGTGTTTATTTGTGTGTTTCCTGTTTAAACACTAAAATGGCACAAAACTCTGCATTTCTCTCATGGTTTGTAGCTATAGTGAACAACCTACAAATCTGTGATTTGTAATCACTTGGTAATCCCTCTCTGGGTGCTAGCACAAGTAAAGATATACCCCTCATTGCCCTTTCCATCCAGACCAATTAAGTCTGTCTCAGGTCATCTAACACATTGCAAATTTGTTTTCCCAATGGACACATCCACACTACTATACTCTGGATGAAAAGTTTCACAGGCTTGTCAACTTAGGAGGAGGGTTTCTCTCCACTCCTGAATTGTTTGCATCAAAGCTCCTTCATTCAGTCAGGCCCTTTATTTTAACAGACCCAGAAATCTTGGGTTTATACTTCATACATAACTGTCTCACCATTGGTTATTTTTTGTTTTTCTTTTTATCTGCAGGCACTGAAAATGCTGAGGTGCATCAGGAATACCAGAACAGCACCCAGGAAAGCTGGGTGCAGAGAATGCTGATGGCTTTGGTGGGTGACAGTGCCCTTTTCAACACCAGGGAAGGTCGTGCTGGGAAAGTGCACAACTTCATGCTGGGATTGAACCTCAACAGCTGTTACCCACTCTCTCCTCTGGCAGACCTTCTCACACAGGAGTCTGTGGAGGAAGATGAACTAGATGCAGCTGTTGCAGGTTAGTTTACAAAAAGCCTGTTGCTACCTATTCATTGGTAAAAGCAAAAATGGCAAGTTCTCAGTGGTAACATCCAGCCATGAGGCACATGAACAAAGGCAGGAGAACAATTATGTACCAGTGTTTGAGTATCAATCAGCAGCAGAGATTGTGAGGTGACTACTTGTCTTGAAGGGCAACATTGTCCCTCTGTACAAATGAGTCCACACACTGAATACTGGATTCAGTTTTGGGCCCCTCATTCCAAGGATACTGAGGGGCTGGGGTGTCCAGAGAAGGGCAACAAAGCTGGGAAAGGGTCTAGAGCACAAGTTTTGTGAGGAGCAGCTGAGGGACCTGGGGTTGTTCAGCCTGAAGAAAAGGAGGTTCAGGGGAGACCTTCTCAGTCTTGACAACACCCTGACAGGAGGTTGGAGCCAGGTGGGTTGGTCACTTCTCCCAAGGAACAAGTGCTCGGACAAGAGGAAACAGCCTCAAATTGCACCAGGGGCGGTTTAGGTTGAACAGGAGGAAAAATTATCTTCCCTGAAAGGGTTGTGAAGGCCTATCCCAGGCTGCCCAGGGCAATGGTGGAGTCCCCACCCCTTGAAGGGTGTCAAAACCATGGAGATGTGGTGCTGAGAGATTTGGTTTGGTGATGGGATCAGCAATATTGTATTCATAGTTGGACCTGATGATCTTGAAGGTCTTTTCCAACTGAAACAACCCTATGATTCTGTCAAATCCAGTTAATTTATTCTGGCACTGGTGCTTATTTTCTCTTCCTGCGCCAGCATCAGAGCACTGAGTTAAGGATGTGAGTTGCCACACAGAAAAGTTCTGTCACAGTGGACATGTGCACAAGGTGGAGACTCTACAGACAGTTTTCTGTGATACTGACTTGAAGGCTTCTGGATATTATGGATTACTACTGACATCCATCAAGCACACTTGTGGTCACTTAGACCTTATTTTCTTTACAGAGGACAGAGGTTTTCCTAGCTGCTCATTATGCAACAGTAAATAGCAGATGTTGTTTAAAACCTTAAGTAGCAGACACACTTTAATGTGTATTTCTTAATGTAACAAATCCCTTCGAGCGGTTGTCAAGCAATTTCCATCTGTACTCCACTTTCTAAATATTTTTATCATCTCAGAGGTGTTTACAACTTGGTAATCTTAATATTTATAGTAGTTGTAAAAGAAGCAGGAAAGCGGGTAGTAAATTTATGGAAAAAATGACAGTTGATGAGAATTTTACATAATTAAGACATGTGGATAATCTTCAGAATCAACTGTCAACTTCCTGGGGTTTAATTTCAATCGAGATAAATTGTTGGCTTGATGGGATGAGCCTGTGCCTCTCAGACAATTTCTTTTGAGTGCCTGGAATTTCTCTGGGTAAAATATCTGTCAGACTGTGGAATTTTTTTCGTGTTAACCAAAGCCCATGATCATAAACCTGAGCTAACAGCTCAAATCTAACAGTAGATGGAATATAAAGGTCAAGAATACTTAGAAAAAAACCCTTGAAGTTTCAGTATTTAATATAAAATTTGATCATTCCATCATGGCTTTTCTTCACCCCCAATTCTGTTTATTCTGAGCATTCTCTTCCTGGACCCTGAATATCCTTTAAAACTTGACCCTCTTTGAATGTTTGCATCATGAACTCAGGAGTTGTTCTGCTTCTGTGCCTTGATATTACAACACACGAAAATCACTGAAGAAAATGCCAAGTGAATAACAATAGGGAAAACCAACTCACAGTCTCTGCTTCCTTATTTCAGTATTTATGGAAACTGTTGTAGCAGATGCACGTCAGTAGCAAACTCCCTTTCCATCTCCTGCACTCATACTGAAGCTACCAAAGCTCAGGCTCTAGAATTTATGCTAATTCAGGGTTATGAAATATATCTGGTTCTAAAACAGGTCTGTAAACACACTTAGCCCTTTAGCAATAAGAGTTCATTTGAAAGTGTTTTCTACCTTATAAATCAAGGTAAATATTAGGAAACTGATGCCTCATTTATTGGCAAAATGCCCTCTAATAAAAAACAGCAGAAAAAAAAAAGTTTAAGTATCTGTTCTGAGATTGTTTTGCTGCTCATAACAATATTTTTTCTTATGGATTCTGAAATTACAGGACCTAGAGTTTTAATTATTTTTGATAGATTTTCTTCACATTAAAATTTGTTTTGGTTTGTTGGTTTTTTTTCAGATTACTTCCATTGCCTCTCAGTAGGTGCTAGGAAATGTAATTATACAAGAAATAATTATATTATTCTGTTCAGCATTCCTTAGATTACACTGCCCTCTACAGAAAGCTAACTAGTGTTAGTTTTTAGTCAAAAGGCAAGAACATTCACCAGTTTTTAAGATCTAGAGCAAGACAAGACTGTCAGGAGAAAAGTTTTAAGTACTGCAGGGATCATTTAGTGGTATCCAGAGACTTGAGCAAGTGCAAAAACACTTAGGAAAAATGACTTGTTTTTTCCTGAGCTGCACCCAGGGAATATTGGGGTTAAAGGGGAAACATCATCTTCTTGAGCCCTCTGTTTGGGCGATGAAGGTGGGAGACAGTTTTTCACTATATCGTGACAGTAACAGCAGTAAGTGTCTTCCGTGCAGTTCTGCCCTGTGCTTACATTTCAGATACAGTTGTGGGCTACTGTTTCCTTCTTGTTCCTAGTCTGGTAGAGATATGAAGTAATGAGATTTGGCGTAGGTTGAAAAACAAGACTCATTAGTCCTAAATTTGATGGAGAGAAGCAGACATGGACAAGCATCATGTAAGAGCAGAGCCACATCAAAGCTTTTTAGGCAAATTTCAGTTCTTTGGGGAAGAGGAGCTGGGAAGGTCGGGGGATTGGGAAGGAGCCTGGGGGATGAGATTTAAACAGATGTTATGTGTTGCTGGGCAGATGTGCATTAGGAATCTTATACTTAATGGCCCATAAACACTTTCATAGAATCATAGAGTGGTTTGAGTTGGAAGGGACTGTTCAAGGTCATCTAGTTCAAACCCCTGCAGGAAGCAGGGACATCTGCAACTAGACCAGGTTGCTCAAGAGCCCTGGACAACCTCACCTGGAATGGTTCCAGGGATGGAGCAGCAACCACTTTTCTGGGCAATCTGGGCCAGGGTCTCACCACCCTCAGCATAAAAAACTTCTTCCTTCTTTCCAGTCTAAATCTCCTTATTTTCATTAAAACCATCACCCCTTGTGCTGTCCCAACAGGCCCTGCTAAAGGTCTGTCTCCATCTTTCCGACAGGTCCCTTCAAATACCGAAAGGCTGCAATAAGGTTTCCCTGGAGCCTTCTCTTCTCCAGGCTGAGCTTCCTTTTGTGTATGGCTTGCTGGGGATGACGGGGTAAAGGTGGAAGGCTGAGGTTAAACCTAGATGTTAATCCCCTTTGGTTTTACCTCAAGCCAGCTCTGCTTCTACCTTGGGATGGGGTGTTTGTGTCCTTGACCTCCTTGGATCCCTTCCAGCTCTGGTTTTTTTTTCACCTCATTCTTCAGTTGTTAAGACAAGAGTTAAGATTGCATGAGTTCATGGGATGTTTAGCTGGGATAGTGAACATACTAAATACTGTGGAACCTTCAGTAGTTGGGAGATGCTTTTCCAGTGCACATCAAACGTTCGGTTTGTAACTCATGTATTTCTGCTTCGTTTTGTTTTCATTTGTTCTGTGCAGATCCTGATGAGTTCGAGAGGATATATGAGCCACTAGATGTGAAGAGCAAAAAGATTCATATAGTGGACAGTGGGCTGACATTTAACCTGCCATATCCACTTATCTTAAGACCTCAAAGAGGCGTTGATCTCATCATCTCTTTTGATTTTTCAGCGAGGCCGAGTGATTCCAGTCCTCCTTTCAAAGTAAGTAAGATAGTCTTTTCCTTTCTTTGCATTCACAAAGTTAACTCAGTTGGAGTCTTCCAGTCAGGTTGGTTGAGCCTTCATGGCTCCAGAAGGCCTTGGTGCTGCTGCATGGACAGCGCTGTGGCAGTTTTTTTCCATTGGGGCCGAATATTGCACTCTGCCTCAGTTCCTGTTTACATGACTCACACGAGACAACTGGCACAAAGAAGGCTGATAGAGCTCATTTGAAGCAATAGCCCTGTTGTTTGTATGGACGTCTTGCCTTCACCGTGAGCTGTAGCGTGTAGATTTGATGTCAGTATTAAACAATTAAGTTATGCATTTGCCATTGCGTGAGCGCGCTGACTCCAAACAGCTGTTCTCCTCCGTGATGTAAGGGAATATTTTTCTGTCATCATCTTGCAGAAATGAGACCCAGTCACCCTCATATTGCTAAATATGTAACGTTTTGGAAGGCGGACTAATTGTTCATTTACATCTCCCTGGGATAATCCCAGTGTTGATTTAAGCAGGATTCCTAAATCCCTTCAGGTCCGAGCAAAGCAACTAGAGAAGGATGCAGATGAAGTGACCAGGATGTTTTCTGTGGCAGGTGTGGAGAGTGTGGCTGTCAGCCCTTATGACCTGGGCAAGCTGCTCATCCAGACAGCTCCAGATGGTCAGGAAGGCTTCTTCTTGGATCATTTTGGTAGCTGACACTGAGAAAGCAGCACTTAGAGAGGTTGTGAGGGTCACAAAAAAAAAGGCAATCTTTATTTGAAACACAAGTGGATTTTAAAAAATTAATGTTAAGGAAGCCAAGAAAACATTACAGACAAATTTAATATAGAACAATTAGAGTATTTTTTTTCCTTCCTCTTTCTATCAAGGGACAAAGCCCCAAAACAGTGCTAGAGAAGAACAGCAGTAGCAAAATGAACTCTAGATCAGTGTTGTCAAATGCAAAGGAAAACAAGCTTCAGGAGAATGAAAAGGAGTAACTTCTGTAATCTTTAGGTCTCATAGGGACTAATTGAAAGAAGAGAGCACTGAGAAGACTTTTATAATGCTGAGATCCTTCGTTTTTCCTTCATTAACCTAATCTCAGTCTGATTCCTCATTTCATTTTCTATTTGTTTACAAATTTCTCTCCATAATTGAATATTTTCCCCATCAGCTGAATGTACTGACACAGCACTGCCATCACCCCTGAACTATCTTCCTTTTCCTCTCTTTTTTGCTGTTCTGCACACAGAGTCTGTGTGTGGTCCTGCCTGTCATTCTTGGCCCACTTCCTGAGTTTTCAGCCTCCACCAGCTGCCATTTTCTGTGTCACTTTGGGGAACATCCATAACATGGAGAGATTGATTGGAAATCAGGTAGTATCCTGAAAGTTTTTCATTTAGGTAATATTAAAAAGGCAAAATTCCATTGCTCAAGAAGGAACAGTGGGAAAATTAAATGGTGCCTTAGGTTTTCATGAGGTCACTTTTGAAGAGAACGGTTCCTGCTTCCCGAAGTGCAAGTGTGTTTATCATGAGAAGAGTGCTGTAGCTCCAGCTCACCATACCCAGGAATAATCTACAGGCAGAGGCTATATGCTAATTGCCTGAAGGTCAGAAACCAGTTGTGTTTACTGTCTGTGCAGTCCCATGGGCTCTGCTTGCATTATGAAGAGTAAACTCCAGTTCAAGAGCTGGCCTGTAGCTATGGTAGCAGTCCAAGCTACTTTTATTCCTCAAACACAGGGGGGAAATCAGCCAACTAAGGTCAACAACTCTGCTCTTAGTTTGTCATTTTTACACACACTATCTTTTAATCTCTTGTGTATCCAAAACGGTTGCCCACAGAAGGGTCCTATTTCATTCAAACCCAAGATTAAAGATACTGACCTTCCCTCTCCTCCCTCTCACACGCCCTCGTTACATGCTTTTGAGTCACTATTTACAAATTATTTTGTTTACTGAGTTGTCACAAGGAAAAAACCAAAACAAAAGCCTGTGTTCCAGACTTCTCTTCTCACTTAGCATGCTTTCAAGTGCCGTTCTGCATCGTGATGTGACCCTGAGCGTGACAACACATGGATGGGTGTTTATTGACTCTCACTGTTTCCATAGCATTGACACTCAGCTGGCGAGTAAAATTACGGGTGGTTTTTTCTAGCTGTCAGCTCCATGAATTCACCCAAAGATTTATGTGCCAGACCAGCTCTTTCCTTCCTGTGAATCATTGCAGGTGGTGAAGTGGTAACTGATCAGGCTCAGTTAAGTGCTCAGGTTGCCATTCTGGGTCATCTATACAATGATTGATTTAGAACCAAACAATGGACTTAGAACCAACAAAATGCTTTGGGGTGGAAGTGACCTTCCAAGCTCATCTAGTCCAAACCCCCTGTGCAGGGAGCAGGGGCATCAGCAACTTTGTAGTCGATGCTTCTATACACCTGAGTCTTTTTTATCTTTGCAGGAAATTTTGCTTGCTGAAAAATGGGCCAAAATGAACAAGCTTCCTTTCCCCAAAATAGACCCGAATGTATTTGATCGAGAGGGCATGAAGGAGTGCTATGTTTTCAAACCAAAGGACACCTCTTCAGAGAAGGACTGTCCAACTATAATCCATTTTGTTTTGGCCAACATCGATTTCCGGAAGTACAAAGCTCCAGGTGGGCTCACAGTTTGTGATGCTGAATCTGATTGTGCTTTTGAAGCTTCGTAATGATGTGGGAATTATATACTAGAAATGGTTTTGTCTCTGAGAGAACTCTTTTAAGTCTTTCTGGAGTGGCTAGAAATTTCAAAAGAAAAGATTGTAAGTCATCAGACTGAACATTTTGATCATATTTTTCTGTTTGATCTGGGTGCAGGTGTTCCAAGAGAAACCCAGGAAGAGAAGGATTTTGCAGACTTTGACATTTTTGATGATCCAAATACACCGTTCTCCACCTTCAACTTCCAGTATCCCAACGAGGCTTTCAGGAGGCTTCACGACCTGATGGAGTTCAACACCCTCAACAACATGGATGTACGTATGCCAGTGTGGAGGGGTCTAGGCAGTTAAATGGGACAGTAGGTGATGTGAGTAAAGCAAGCCCTTAATCTGCCCTGCAGAAGGCTTTTAAGTCACTATTTGCCTGATGGTTTTTCCATCCAAAGTGATTCCTCCATTTAGCTGTGCTCCTTGCTCAGTGATCAGAGTCAAGGCTGGATCAAAGCCTTGGAATAAGGCCATAATTCACCATAATTCCTCAGCCATCACTTTGTTTAACATTGGAGTGCTGTTGTGAGTAGCAGTGATGGTTGTCAACTTCTGAAGGGGTCTTTCCTCTCAGCTAACGAATCACTCACATGGGTGCTGATCGACATGTTGTTCCTTGTTTTCCAGGTGATCAAGGAAGCCATGATGGAGAGCATCGAGTACAGGAAGGAGAACCCATCCCGCTGCTCCGTGTCACTGAGCAGCGTGGAAGCACGGAGGTTCTTCAACAAGAATAGTCTGAACAACAACCACACGTAGGGGACATGCCCTTGGCCCTGCTCCTGCAAGAAGCTGGTTCTGGCTTTATAACTGGAGTGAAAAAGACTTTTATCAGGACATGGCTGCTCCTGACCAGGGCTATGCAAAAAGCCCTGAAGACGTCTGCTCATGAATTGTCAAGTTTCAATATATACTTTATACTTCTTTTTTTAAAAAATGAAAACATTTCAGTATGCTGGTATCCTAATTTTAAAACTATGGAGGTAGTTGACTGTGACTGTGGTCATTGGGTTCAGTGTCTTTTTATTTTTGCTTACAGAATTATAAACAATGGCTGCTCATGGTGAGGCAGTTGCCTGATTTTTAACGGATGTAAACTGAATCTCAGGAGGCCTTCTCATTCTTTAAACCCCCCGAAAGGAGGTTGTAGTGAGGTGGGGTCAGTCTCCTCTCCCAAAGAACAAGTAGCTGGATGAGAGATAATGGGCTTAAGTTGTACCAGGGGAGGTTTAGGTTGGACATTAGGAAAAATTTTAGTGTAAGAGTGATGAGGAGTTGAAAGAGGCTGCCCAGGCAAGTGGTGGAGTCTCCATCTCAAGGTGTTTAAAAAATGTGTAGATGTGTCACTTTGGGACATAGTTTAGTGGTCATGATAGTGTTGGGTTGATGGCTGGACTTGATGATCTTGGAGGTCTTTTCTATCCTTAATGATCTGTGATTCTGTGAATCTACGTCTTGAAATGTAAGGTGGACTTAGAAACACAACAGAACTTCAGTAACAAGAGATGATGAGTATGTCTGGGCATGAGTCCAGATTCTGCTCTGCTTTGTATCTGAGAAGATTTCCTCTGAATTTGGTTTGAAAAGCCAGTAATTGCTGACTACTACTAGATATCAGCAGCTCCCCCCTTGGATTTTAAGTCAGTTGACTGTTACTAGCTGTGGTACATTTGTTTTCCTGGAAGGGGTTTGGCTCTCTAAGAACCACTGGCTTATTGGCTTTACCAAAGCTCCATCATCAAGAGCTAGGGGAGGTTTAGGTTGGGCATGAGGAGCAATTGCACATGTTACATGATTAGCAACATTCTCTGCATTGATCAATAGGTCTTCCTTCTGAGTTAATGCCAGTTTAAAATCAGGAGAGAAAGTAAAAATAACTTATCTTAGTGCTGCGTAATTTAAAATTTTCAATAAATACCATTATTTTATTCTAATATTTTCTTTTAAACATTTGGGGTTTTTTTTCCATTTGTTAATATATTTTTAATTTTATAATCTGTACCTACTCTATTTTATGGAAGTATTTTATCATGCTTTATACATTTTATATTATCACAGTGTTACCAGACATTAAAAAATAAAATGTATTTGTATTTGGAGCCTACTGTTTTCAGGCAGTTTATTTGGTGATTATATTTTCTTCACTTTTATTCTGGAGAGATATGGGACAGCTCATTGGCGTGTGGACCCTGGTGTTCTATTGAAGAGCTGCTACAGTGAATTTCAGGTTGGGTGTTGGGTATTTGCACCTTTTAATCTTTGATTTCTTAAAAAGCAGGTCAAGAAGGAAAGTTCATCTGAACCTGTTATGATCAAATAGCTGCTAGCCTGTTGTTTCTCTTTGGTGGGAATCAGGAGCACTCTGGCAAGAAGGACTTGGGGGTGCTGGGGGTTGAAAAGCTGGACAGGAGCTGTTACCATGAGCTCAGAGCCCAGCAGACAATGGCACCCTGGGCTGCACCCCAGCAGTGTGGGTAGCAGGGTAAGGGAAGGGATTCTGCCCCTCTGCTCTTCACTGGAGATACCCCCCTGCAGCATTGGGTCCAGCTCTGGAGTCCTCAGCACAGGGGAGGCAGAGCCAAAGGATCTGAGGCCAGGCTGAGAGAGTTGGGGTTGTTCAGTCTGGAGAAGGCTCTGGGGAGACCTTGTGGCCTTTCAGTACTTCAGGAGGCCTGTCAGAAAGCTGGGGACAGACTTTGCAGTGCTTTCTGGTGTGACCCAGCATGTCTTGTGGGGTGAAACCGGAGGAGTTGGTGTAGATGGGCTGTGGTGTGCTCGTTGGCACAGCCCCCATCACCCACAGGGCTCTGCTCTTAGAGCTCAGGTCTGGGGGGAGCTGTTCAGCTGCTGTGCACACGCCGGGGGCCTTGAGATCGGCGACACCAGGGAGCGAGTTGTGCAACCGCATGGCTCTGCAGAACACGTGTGTGCTCTGGTGATCGCTCAGAGCAAAAGCACGTGGATGTTTCCTGAGCCTGTAATCGCACCCATCACTCTGACTGCCTTGGCACTTGGCACTCAGGCCGGCGTCCTGTGTTGCTGTGACTCACCCGGGTAAGTTGCAGACACCGGCTCTTCTCACGCGAGGGAAGCAGTAAAGGCCGTCGTAGTTCACAGGGAAGGAATTCCCCATGACAACAAAACCAGGAGGCTATTTTGCATGTGAAGAACAGGTGCTGGGGCAATGAGATTGACAGAGGGACTTGTTAACCTTTAGACTAACCCAAAAACACAATAAATTGCAATAATTAATACAGGAAGAACCGGAATTCCGTATGTGGCTGCTTAACCCTTTAGTGCCAAGGCACACAAACTTGGCTCAAGCAGAAATTAGGGACCAAAGCCCAAGGCAAAAGGCCGCCTGCTCCCTAGGTTTTGTCAGGAGATGTATGGAAATGTAAGAACAGAAGTCCTGAATAAGGCAGCCGTGAGCCAGGGGAGACCCCAGCACAGGCCAAGACACCTAGACAAATACAGCCAGCTCTGAGAAATAGTTGGGGGTGAACAAGGAGCTGAAAGGCAAGCCCTAACCCTGGCAGGGTCACCAGCCACTGGTACAGGGCTGGGATGGGAAGGATGCTTGATATCTGCAGAGGGAACCATTCTTTTGACAATTTGGGCACCCGTGCAGCTCTGTCTGTACCTGGAGGCATCAGCCTATTGGGTGAGCTGCCAGAAAAGCCTTGGGGAACTGAACATTGACACAACTTTATGCTCAACAAATATTTTGCTTTTAATCAGAGCAATGCTCCTCCAGTGCATCCTCCTTGAAGCCTGTGGCCAAGCTAGGAGGAGAAACACGATTGCTTTGGGATGGGTTTGGCTCCTGTGTCCACCACTATCAGACAGACAAATTTCTTTTAGGCAAGTCAAAAGTAAGCAGGGAAAAATAGACACCTTTTCTTATTTGGGTGTGAAACTAACTTCTGCCGTGGCAGAATAAGCAACACAGGTAAAGTTACATAATTATTTCCTACCATTTGCTTATTTATCCTCATATCTGTTCCTCACCCAATATCCTGGTCAGGGTCTCAAGGAGAGATGGAACGGGCCAGCACTTGCTCAGGATGGGAGATGGGAACTCACCTCTTCTGTGAGGCTGGTCAATAAGCACTTAAAATAAGGATGTTAATGCAGGAGGCATGTTCCACATCCAGCCTGTGCTGACCATGTGAGATTTTGCTGCCAACATATTGTTTAGGGTGTGTTCTGGAAAATATAAAATGGAATTAACGTTAAAAGAAATTGAGGCAAGTTTTTTTGCCTGCATGCTTGGGAAGCAGAAATAGACACTTAGCATCTGTGGGTTTAGTACAAATCCTCCTGTCTCATCCCGTTTTGCTAAACCCCAGGGATTTGAGAGAGGACATTTCTGCATTATGGTCAAACACTGTTTATGACACTAATTAATCCACATGAGCTATCTACAGTCATAGACACAGCCTGAATGTCTGAGACAGTATCTGTATGCTGGGAAAATCTGTCCATCTGTCCGTAGCCCCAGGGTTCTAGGCAGGATGCCGCGGGTGATGGATGTGGAGGAGGCACAACCTCGTTTGCTAGTGAATCCCAGGTTGGGATAAGCAAATGTGGCAGCAGCAGAGGCTGATCCCAGGTCTGGATCAGTGGGGAAACCCCCAGTGGGTGCCGAGGTGGGACACATGCTGTGAGCCACCTCCCAGGTTTGGTTTCTCTGTCTCGTTGCACCACTCGCAGCTGACGATTAAGGCTGGGAGGAGCCAGTGGCTCAACAGCCTGTGTGGTGTTTGGCATGTTCCCATTTGTCTAATAACACTGATGGAAAATACCAATTAAGTTTTGCCTCCAGTAACAACTTCCCATTTTGAACTGGTGCTTGTTTGACCTTGCAGAGGTTCAAAATTTAGTAATGCTGATTATCATTTGTCATTCTTCCCTTAGCTTCAACCTTCTTTTAGCACCTTGTTTAAAGCCAAAGTTTCCCCTATTTTTAGGTGGAGAAATTTCTTTCAAGCCAGTTTAGAGCAGGTTCCAACAACCCACCAGACCATGAACCTTCTGTTATGGCATTGCCTGTGTCTTTTCTGTGTCTTTCCCTTTCTTTCTTTTCTTTTTCTTTTTTTTTTTTTTTTTTTTTTTTTTGTCAGCCTGGGAGAGGAACTTGCCAGAAAATAAACAAGAGAATCACTTGACATCTGAAATCTTCATTGTGTCTGTATTTGTTGCTTCCTTTTCTTCTTTTTATTTTGCTTTTGAATCCAAATGGGAAGAGGGGAGATTTAGATTAGAAATTAGGAAGAAGTTCTTCAGTGTGAGGGGATTGAGACACTAGAACATGTTGCTCATGGAAGCTGTGGATGCTCCATCCCTGGATGTGTTCAAGACCAGATTGGATGGGGCTTTGGGCAACCTGATCTAGTGGGAGATGTCCCTGCCCATGTCAGGTGGGTTGGAACTAGATGATCACTGGAGACATTCAAGGTCATGATTCCTGAGTCTGATGTGCTGTGCCAAGCAGGTAGGTGGTGGCCTCAGGAGAGATGATGTGCCATGGGAGGACTGTGCGGCTTCATCAACAAGATGCAGTAACTGTTCATTAGTGTTGCATACTCTTAATTCCCCAAGAGAAACACCTGTGCTCTCTTTGTCACTCTTCCGTGGAACTTCTGAAACAAGATGCAGAAATGGCACCTAGGTTGGTGAGATACCTGTAATTAGTAGACTTCATTAAGTTATTAATGGGTAATGGTTGCATCCATCAAGAAAGGAGATTGTGGAAACCATCATTTGCATGATCAAATATGATTAATAGAGATAGCAAAAGGTCACATTATTTTTCTTTATTCCACAGAAGAACATCTTAAAATTCACCTGGCTTCCCTGCCCACCCCAGCACACTCATCCTCTGACTGCTGTTCATCTGCATGGACCTTCTGTTGGGGAGCTGGTGGGTGGTTAGTGTCTGCTGTCTGAGGCACTGTTCTCTAGACCAACGTGAGGACCAGGAGCATTTATTCTTTTTTCTGGTTTATTTACATAAAGCTTTGTAATGCAGCTGTGACCTGAGACAGCCAGAAGATCCAGCAATGTGGTGGGATGGAGCATCAGTCATCTGCCCGGTAGCTGAGTGGCTCCAGATGTGGCTGTGGCAAAAAAAAATAAACTAACAAAAACCCCAAACAATAAAAAAAGTTTTCTGGTTCACTGGAGTTTTTCATGTTTTACAATTCACTTTCATAACAGAAAATGCCAAAGAAAAGGAAAAACATCTGGCCCTGAAGCAACCCTGGGAGCAAATGTTCCCCATGGTTTTGTTGCTGTTTCCAGCTCCCCGACGAGCTGCTGGAGCTGTAGCACCCTCCACCCTGATCTGGACACTTCACATGCTGCTTCCATAGCACAGCCCTGATCCAGCCATTGCCTGGACATGGCACTGGTTCTTCTCTGCACTTAAATCATCAAACCCCAGGTGGAATATATGCAAATAGCTGTGTCCTGTAAGTCTCCAGGCTATGAGGAGCAAAGGGAAGGGCGGTGTGTGGAAAAGATCTCCTCCTTTGTTCTACCAGGTTTATGTAAAACCTGCTATTTGCAGAATGCTTCATATTATTTCCTTTCACTTATATTCCACAAAAATAAAGGAGACTATGATACACTGTTACCTTAGACTTTCTATTTGCCATGGGGAAGTGAATGGGGGAATTCCCCATCTGGTTCTGGCTTTCAACCACCTCAGGAAAATGGAAATCTTCCTTTCACATCCATAGAATCACAGAATAATAGACTGGTTTGGTTAGGAAGGGACCTTTCAAGATCATCTAATCCTGCTCCCTACAGGTAACAGGGACATCTGCAACTAGAGCAGGTTGCTCACAGCCCTGGACAACCTCATCTGGAATGGCTCCAGTAATGAGGCATCAAACACATCTCTGAGCAAACCCAAACCACTTTTCTTCTCGTTCCTGTGGGCCAGTGCACATTTCCAGCTAGAGGAAACATTAAGAATAAAAAGGACCATTGCCCCGATGTTCACTTTTTTTCTTTCTTTCTTATTTAACACTTTGTTTTCAGAGTATGTTTTTGTGTACTGGCTCCAAAGGACTGACCACAAGGAATTCAGACCAGACCAATGATATATAGAGGAGAAAACAGGTCAGCTGGTGTGGGTGGAGCTGATAAAAGAAGCCCAGGAGGGTGGTGTGTCATTCTGCAGCCTGAATGGTAATGTGTGGATGTGAGGGGTATGTGGTGGCTGCCTGAGAGCTTAAGAGACAGGCTGTGGGTTCCCTTCACTGGTAAACCACGGTCATCAGGGATTGCATGTGTCATCTAAACAACATCCAGCAGACATTCTTTTGTTTCTTAAACAGAATTTAAGAGGAAGGAGGGAATGCAAAAAAAAAAAAAGACAACCTATAAACTCAGCAGCTCCTTCCTTACAGGTGAGACCAAAGCTCTCCTTGCAGAAATACATGGTGGTGGCTAAGATGGAAAAATATGTGCAGAAAACTATGGTCAGAAAAGCTGTCAACCTGAACCTTGCATGCATATCTGAAGAGGACTTGCTATTTTAAATTTGTCTTCCTTTCAAAACAGAATGAGCAGTCAGAGTCCTGTAGCTGAACCTCTTCTGAACAGCTCACCTCAGTGAGGTTTTACATTTCACTCCAGTGTAAAATTTCAATGTTTACAGTCTCTGATGTGATGAAATACAACTTTTCTGCTGCGTTATGTAATAAATGTCAGGTAAAAAATTTGAACATGATTGAAATGTCTTTTTATAATTTCCTGTGATGTTGTAAGATGCACTTAGCAAAAACTATTGAATGGTTTGGGATGGAAGGACCTTTAAAGGTCACCTAGTTCCAACCCCCCACCCCCCCATACTGAGGCAGGGACACCCAAGCCCCATCCAACCTGGTCTTGAACACATCCAGGGATGGAGCATCCACAGCTTTCCTGTGCAATCTGAGCAAGTGTCTCACCACTCTCAGAGTGAAGAATTTCTTCCTTACATGTTATCTAAATTTACCTTCTTCCAGTTTGAAGTCATTATCCTTGTAAAAAGTCCCTCCCCAGCTTTCTTGTAGGCCTCCTTCAAATACTGGAAGGCTTCAAGAAGGTTTCCCTGGAGATTTCTCTCTCCAGGCTGAACAAGCCCAACCCTCCCAGCCTGGAGTCACAGCAGAGGGGTTCCAGTCTTCCCAGCATTGCTGTGTCCTCCCCTGGCCCTGCTCCAACAGGTCCCTGTCTCTGCTGTGCTGAGGACTCTAGGGCTGGACCCAGCATTGCATAGGGGGTCTGAGCAGAGAAGAGGGGCAGAATCCCCTCCCTCAGTCTGCTGTCCATGCTACTGGGGATGCAGCCCAAGATAATGTTGGACCTTCTGTGCTGCAAGTGCATGTTACTAGGTCATTATGAGCTTCTTGTCAACAAATACTCCCAAGTCCTTCTCTGCGGGGATTTCAGACCACTCATTGCCCAGCCACAAAAATGTGTTGACCTAATAGATGCAATGGAATCACTGTTTTCTGATGGCAAAACATCACAGTGGAAAGTAGCATCTGCTAATATTTTCCTAGTTCCCTGTGTGGCAGGACACTGAGGAAAGCTCTTGCAAAACACAAAACTTTGTCTCATGAATCTCCAGGTAATACCAAAGTGATGGTCTTTTAGCTTCCAAGTAAATTCAGATTGTTTAGGAAAAATAAAGTTATTTCAAAAACCTATCCTTCATCTCCCAGCAGAAACTGTGCTTATGTTCCTCCCCAATGCCATATTTGGCTCCTTTGATATTTGTTTCACCACCAGCCCACTCTCCTTACTGCTATAGTTTGATGGTCTGTAGCAGACCGATGTAAGTACAGTCCCAGGGAAACATGAACTGCTCGCCAGAAAGCCTGGGCAAGCTCAAGCCTCACTCAACCCCACAGAGGTGATAAAACCCTTCCCTAAATCAGAACAAGGTGCTAAATGCTGTGGTGGATGAGCTCAGTAAATGAGGATTGAATGATTCCTGAGATTTCTCCTGGATGGACAAACACACTTTTTTGCAGGGCATTAACAGTAAGTGCCTCTGAGCAATCTGGTCACACCTCAGGTGAGGAAGACGTGACCTGCTGTAACCAGAGCTCTTCCCATGACTTGAAGATGGGCCACCACAGAATCAGTCCATCATGCTGCTGAAAAGCTACTTAATCTTGGAGTAGAAATTATTTCAGTGTAAACCAAAGAGGTTTCAGTCTTCCTTTATGGCTTTCTACTTCTCAGTGGTATCTCTGTAAATATAATTGCAAGTCTACTAATTTTTTTTTTCAGTAGTATTATGTGTATGGATACTAGACATTCAGGAATGATTCATTGAGCAGCTTTGTGCTTTGTGGATTCCGTAGTTAATTTCATGGAAAACATGGAGAAAATGTCAGTGCCTCTGAGCTGAGCTTCTGAGCTTACCCCATTTCACTCCACCTGTAGATGCTATTCAAGACAGTTGAGTTGTTTGAAGTATGGTTATTTGCTAAGGAATTTACATATCAGTCCATATATCCATATCCACCACTGTAAGAATCCTTGCCAGCCTGCAACTCGTGCTATGAACAAGGACAACTGCCTGTAAGAATAAAAGGCAAATAAACCTCTGCTTCTAAAAGTAGGAAAGCTCAGATTTCCCATGGTTTTGGGGCAGTGACAAAGGCAGAGCTGCTGCTCCTTTCTCTTATCTAGCAGGAAGTTGGAGCACAAGAGGTTTAGGGTAAACACAAGAAAAACCTTTTTCACAGTGGGGGTGACAGAGCTTTGGAGTGGGCTGCCCAGGGAGGTTGTGGAGTCTCCATCTCTGGAGACACTTAAGATCCATCTGGATCTGTTCCTGAGAGACTTGGTCTAGGTGATCCTGCTCTGGCAGGGGGGGTTGGACTAGATGATCTTCTAGGTCCCTTCCAACCCCTAACATTCTGTGATTCTGTGATTCTGTGATAAAGACAACATAGGACATCAATGCACCAAGTGAGTCAATTGTTGTGATCAGCCCTTGCTGAGGGTTTGGTCTTAGGAAGGGAAAGTAAATCCATGGGGATTTCAAAGGGTTTCCTTCACAGGCTTTCTAATATTTTGCCATGTGCCATATTGTTTTTCTTCTCTTTAGGTATTTTCAGCTGTAAAGACCTAACAGAAAGTTTGATAATATATCATTAGGGATCACTCTGGTCTGAGTAGGCAAGAAAGAAAATGATACTGTAGTTTGACTTAATCTTAAAACATAAAGATTTTATATGTACATACATATATTTGTAACAGTTTTTCTTGAGAAGTGGCAGACCAGACATAACATTCAAAACATGTTGGATTTAATATCATATGGTGGAGGAAATTCCAGCTTTTTGTGTGCTTTGGGTTATGTCTTGGGCAATGTCTTCAGAGTGTGCTTTACTGCAGGTCACCACAACTTCAACTGCTGTCATTGACATACTGTACTGTCATACACAGAATCGTAGGTTAGCTCTTTAAAAAGCAACAGAGATTTGATTCAGGTGTGGTGTAGATGTTCTGGGTCTGCTGGGGCACCATCCCAGGCCAGTCATGGTCTGCAGGCCATTAGCAATTTGGATTAATCCAGAACAGCTGATCTAAGTTGGCCACAGGTGTGTCCCATCCCATGAACCTCACACCCAGTATAAAGGGAGAAGTTTGGGAAGAGGCCTTTTTGTTGGGTTCCTGCTCTTGTTCAGCATCTTTGTGGCTGTGCTCTTCTGCCTGCTCCTGCGGACTGCTTTCTGTTTACTGTGAGTGCTTTATGTTTGCTAGACTGAACATAATTATTTTCTTTTTTACTTTACATTACTGTTGATTCTGCTGTTTCATTAGACCTGTTGATCTCTTTCCTTTTCCTGATTCCCCCTTCCTTGATAGGGAGGGAATGTTGGTTGATTGAGCTACTGCTGTAATTTAGCCCTGTATATGGGTTAATGTAGATGGGGAGTTATTATGCACTGATGCTATGATGGGGGGTTTTATCTCAATCCCTTTTTTACCAGTAGTAAAAATTCTAGCCACTATTTCCTTAACTTGCTTCTTTTCCTTTACCACCTTTATTTTCCTCTACTCTGAACATGTGAAGGCTCTGAGGGTCAAATCTACCACCTAGTGACTTCTGAGACTTTTTGCATGTTGT
The DNA here is from genome assembly GCA_024611195.1 of Ceyx melanurus. Classification (NCBI taxonomy): domain Eukaryota; kingdom Metazoa; phylum Chordata; class Aves; order Coraciiformes; family Alcedinidae; genus Ceyx; species Ceyx melanurus. Next base: position 13,503 of record JANHGL010004925.1, on the reverse strand, counting down.
AAGCAGGAGGTGAAAAGTTCTGATGAAGTACAGGCTTTACTGTAATTTCCTAGTGAGGAGAGTTGCACAGATGCAGTGATGAGAGAAGGCCAAATTAAGTTGTGTAAGGGTGAGGAGCAACTGATGGAACTGGGGCTATTTACTATGAAGAAAAGGAGACTCAGGGGATGTCTTCTTGCTCTTGATGGCTCCCTGACAGAAGGTTGGAGCCAGGTGGAGTTGATCCCTTCTCCCAAGGCACAAATGATAAGACATGAGGAAATGGCCTTGGGAGGCATTGGGGTGATTTAGGTTGTACTTGAGTAAAAATATTTTCACTGAAAGGGTTGTCAAGCTTTGGACTAGGCTGCCCAGGGCAGTGGTTGAATCGCCATCCCTTGCCATGCTTAAAAATCATGTAGATGTAGTGCTTAAGGACATAGTTTAGTAGTGGATATGCAGAGTAGGGTTAATGGCTGGGCTCAACCTTGAAGGTTTTTCCTACTTAGATGACTCTATGATTCTAAGAGCAGCAAAGAATGAAGGTTGAGCAAACAAACAAGAATAAATTTCAGCATGTCTTCCTCATGCATAGCCATAGGCATCTCCAACAGCTGGACATCCATCAAAAGAGTAATGAAAAACATCCTGCCCTTTTTTCTGGTTGCTAGCTAGGAACACTTTCAAGCTCCCTGACTCTTCATACAAACAGGGCTACAAATAACTGTCTTGTTTTTCCAGAGTGGATACAGCATTGTTTTAAGTCTCTAACCCAGAACTAAACAAACATTTTATTTCCTTCTTAGTTAATAATTACTTGTGCAAATAAGGCTGTGATTATTTCACAAGTTGTCTTTTAATAGTTACCTTGTTTATTTTCTCTTCCTGACAATAAATTACAAAATCCTGAGGCTGGAAGACAACTAAAATATTCTATTAAACTGTTGTGTTCATCTGGACTCCTGCTTAGAGACAGTTGCACCAAAATATCTATTTTTATATATAAAAATAATAATCTTCTATTAATAGCTAAATTTGCTTTGGAATTCACCAAATAAATCCACAATTAGAGGTGATTCAGAATTTAAGAAAACTTTGAGAATTGTGTAAATTCCTAATTTCCTCCTAGAAATTTCTTCAGTGGTCATGAATTTTGTAAGGCTATGAAATCTCAACGATTACTTTAACAGATCCTTGGTTTAGAATTAATACAGGATTTTTAATTATTATTATTTGATGTAAGAAAAAAAAAGCCTGTGGGCAGTTCTGTCAATGCAAGTAGTTTAATTTTAAATTCTCTTTCTGAAAAGCTTTAATGCCATGTGATGTTACTTGGTAGGAGTTTGGACTGCTTAGGCTGTTGAGGGTAAAACTTGGTGCTGAAATACCACATGATTAAGGTTCTGCAAACACTTGACAAGAATGACATTCAACTTTTTCCTGAGTGACTTCCACAGATCCTTGACTCAAAGCTGAGGCTAGTTCAATGCCATGTACTACTGCTTTTACTGAAGCGATGGAGTTAAAGTCAGGTTTAGCTCTAAAATGGATGTGAATTTGGAAGTTAAGCCTGGTCCTGCTCCTTCTACAGGTGTTGTTTGTCTGCAGGAACCTGTCTGGGTATGTGGTTTTCTGGAGAAGGTCACCTCCCAGCTGAGAACAGGTCTTCCCATCCCTAAACCAACATTGTGGTTGCTTGGCATCTGGCTGCACACATGGGGTTTCTTCAGGGGTAGCTGGAAATGACCCTGGTTGGCAAAGTAGTCACTTCACTCCTTTGGGTGGTGGTGTGCTGCTCATATTTGTTGTTGAGGATGGAGCAAGAGAGAAGTAGGCTCAGACCCATGACAGGGCTGGGGTTGTGCCTGGTATCTCATAAGCTGAGATGCTGCTTTAGTGACATGCTAAGCCTAAAAGCCTTCACCCTTTGGGCTGTGTGGGTTGGCAGGTGCTAATATGAATGTCACTCATGCCATATATAAAACCCTACTTGGGTTAGTTCAGTGTGGACAAAAAAATCTTGGTGCTGAAATCCCACATGATAGTGTAGACAAAAAAAACTCTATAGAGTGGCCCAAGAAGTCCAACTTTCTTTCACTGTTTCTCCTTTATAAGTTATGTTAGAGCCTGTGTTTGCAGCAATGTTCACATTTTTATCTTTGTCCTCTTAAGATGATTCAGCCATGAATTTTCTTAAAAGAAGGACTACATGAAACTACAACTACTGTAGTTGCTTGAAGGTCTGCTGAGTTGACCCTTCCAAAAATGTTCAACTGTCCTCAGTGCCTTGCCTAAACCAGAATTGTAGAGAAGACAAGGCAGGCCCAGAAATACAGGGAGGGGGGAGAAAATACATAATTCCAGGCACTGTAAAGACTTTTCAATCTGGTGAGTGAAGTGTTTAAATTTAAATGTTATTTTTGTGAGTACATAGAAGAAATTTGTTTATCTGTTACACTGCTAGGCACTCACAATAACTGCAGTAAATAAATACAGAGCATGTACTGTGCTGGATAAGAGGTTAATTTTCTCGTGCTTGAAAAATCTCATAGTGAAGATGGAGTGTGCTCTCCTGAAGTAATTTATGCTTAGGAGAAAAATATAGAAGGCACAAAAAGTGGTAGAGTTGGTTTTTATTTTTTTCCACTGATTGCTTGGGAGTAAGAAGATCAAGCAAATAGCAAAGGCAGCTGGAGGTGACTTGAGATGTAAGTCAAAAGAAATATACTAGAAGGAATGGAAGAATATAATAGGCTTTTAGCTTATTAATATATGCATGAAAGACTATTTGTAAATGAAATAATTCAACTGTATTGTTAAACTTCATGGGGAGAATAAATATTCTCCAGTTTGCAGAATTTCCAGTTAAGTCAGCACCTGGCTGGCAAACCAGTTGCTTAGATCTGTGTTGGTTTTTACCATCACATGAAGGTTGCCTGTTGTGCTAATGGCTTTTGAGTCTGTTGCCATCCTGCTGTTGGGTGGAGAGTAATTGAAGGGTTGTGGTGGGGGAAGCAAATAAATTGCCCACTGTAGTGGCAGAAAGAAAGCCTCAGCTGCAGGATGTAAAGTGACCTGTATATTTTTTTGGGAATTATGTGCAAAGGAAAAAAGGTTGTGTGGCTGTATTTGACTTTACTGCTCTGTTGTCGTGCTGTTACAGCATGAAAATAGTTTAATTAAACCACTTAGAGCACTCCAGATGGAATATGGCTTTAAAGCATGTGTATACATTGTGAAGCCCACAGTGTGGAACCTCCAGAGTTCTCTTTTTCTCCCCTTCAGGAAACAGAAAAGGGTCCATTGGGTTCTGTGCAGAATGAAATCTCGGTGTTTTCTCAAACACATTTACTTCTTGGCAGACACCCCCTCTGTTCTTTTCTTTTTAGCAAGCAGCAGCTATGAGGAAGATCTGCTTTGAATCTGGACAGATACCATTTAATATAGTTGTTAGAAGGTTGCTTCAGCTTCCACTCCTTTCCCTTGATCAAGTCATGGAGTGGATTTAAAGGATGTTTTCCTTGCTGCTAATTGGGGTTAAGCTTGGTACATCCTTCATTCGTGTTCAGAAAAGCTTTAATACAAGCAGATAGAGAAAACTTAGCCCATAATGGTTGCAGCTTATAGTGGCTGGGTGCTCTGAAGAATGGTTTATCAGTCTTACAATTCTGCAGATATTTTGTCATTTGTATAAAATCTATTTTTTAAAATGCTTATAAAGTCTTGGTCTTGGTGAAAACTCTTGAGAGTTTTTGTAGACAAATTTTAATTAGATAATTCTTTTTTCCTTTCTCAATGTGTTGCTGATGATCAGCTTACATTCATAACATCACAGATGAAGTAATAGATGTGCTTTGATTCCTTTAGCTTTATTAATTTCTAAGCAGAAAGGCATATTCTTCTCCTTCTGGGAGTATACTGGAGCTGCAGCTCAGGCCAGTTGCCTGCCCCTCCATCCCCTTTACTTGGGGAAACTAAGGTACATGGTGATGGAGATTCCCTATGGCTGATTGGCAGCAGACCCCCCAAGCTCATATTATATTTAGTGTTTTCCACCCTGAAACAAATTCTAAATGTTAGACTCTATTTTCTGACGTTACTTTGAAAGGTCTTTCTTTTTGTCAATTTATTTTGTGCATCTGTTTTTATCCTTGAATGCTCCTGTTGGCTGTTCCTCTTTTATCTGGACTAAATGTAAATATACTTTATCCAATCCTATACATATTGTGATGCCATGGTACAGACATGTGATCAAGTAATAGTTCAAGACACTATAGTTAAACTTTGAGACTCCTGTAATTTGTGTTTAAAATGTGAATGTTGGGTGCTCACTTCTGACTTTAGACCTGAGAAATTTCAGCTTAATGAAACTGGAAAAGGGATTGAACAAGCCTATAGGAACTTTTACTGTGGATTTTCACATTTTCTGTGTTTGAACGTTTTTCTAAATGGCCTATAAAGCCAACTGGAACTGCTGTTCCTATTTTTAACCAAAAAGCTGCTGGGTTGTAACATTTTTCACCTACCTGCCTCAATAACCCTGATATGCACAGTATTCTGATCTATTCTCCTCCTCTGCAAACCAGTCCCGTAGGAAACATTGTCTGGTTTCTGGGCGCCACCTCTTGGTTGTTGCTGATGGATCATTCCTTCTACTGGGCTTGTGAAACTCTCTCAGAATAGTAGGGCATTGAAAAGACCTCTGGTGATCCTGTGCTCCAACAGGGTCACCCAGAGCAGGGGGCCCAGGATCACATTGTCCAGGAGGGTGTGGAATCTCTCCAGCGAAGGAGACTCCACAACCTCTCTGGGCAGCCTGGCCCAGGCTCTGACACCCCCACAGCAAAGAAGTTTTGTCTCTTGTTCAGATGGAACCTACTGGATTCTAGTTTGTGCCTGTTGCCCCTTGTCCTGTAACTGGGCACCAGTGACAAGAGTCTTGCTCCATCCTCTTGCACCCTGCCCTTTAGACACCAATGAGCATTGATAACATCCCCCCTGTTTTCTCTAGCTAAACAGCCCCAGGGCTCTTAGTCTTTCCTCAGCACAGAGATGTTCTGGTTCCCTCAGTGTCTTTGTAGCTTCTGCTGGACTCTCTCTGGTAGTTCATTGTCTCTCTTGATCTGAGGAGCCTAGAACTGGACACAAGAGTTCAGATGGGGCCTTACTAAGAGGGAGGAGAACTTCCCCTGACCTGCTGGCCACACTCTCCTTCATGCACTCAAGGAGACCTTTTCTTGGCCATAAGGGCCCGCTGTTGGCTCATGGTGAACAGGTCCACCAGGATTCCCAGGTCCTTGTCCAGAGCTGCTTCCCAGCAGGTAATCCCCTCACCTGTACTGCTGCAGGGGACTATTTCTTCCCATGTGCAGGATCCTTCACTTTTCCTTGTTGAATTTCATGAGGTTCCATCTGTTCAACTCTCCTATCTGCCTATAGAGGTATACTTGATATAATATATGCATTTCACAACTGTCAAGAATATAATATTAAAATAAATGTGCACAAGAACCTTACAGTATTCATGATTTGGTTAAAAGCAGAGTAATTTGACAACACTGTTCTACACTTTGGTTGTCATGTAAGTTGTCTTCTGTGAAGACTGGCAGAAAAACCTAGAGATGGGAGTTGGATCATGATTGTATAATTTCAGTGCATTTTCCATATCCTGCTCTTGAGCTTAATGCTGAGATCTGGGACATGTGGTCAGATTTCCTGTGCTTGGTATTGAATGTGGGGCAGATGTATGGGTTCTGCCGTGGAGCTCTGCTTGTTGGTGAGGAGAGCCGTGAATGGCAGTGGCAGTAGCTCATTTGAGACAACCTTGTGGCATCAGATAGAAAATTAGTAACATACCAAGAAAATCAGAAAAAAGGCCAAGCAGAGAGAGCATCTAATCTTTTGGATCAGATCAAGTTTGTCCAGTTGGGTTTTTTTGTTTTATATTTTTTGTAGGGGTTTTTAGTCCTTAAGACTAGCCTGTACCAGGTCTTTCAAAGAAACCCACTATACCCTGTAGGACAGTCTGATGTAAAAACATTCTTTTTAACTCCTCACAGAAGCAGGTGCAGTTCTCTGTTGCTTTTTCATTCATCCAAGCTCTCGTAACTGATTAAAGTTTCAACAATCGATTAAGGCAATGCATTTCAGTTCTCAGGGAAGCAGATTTTCCCAGCAGGGTATGAGTTGGAGGGTCCTATGTGACAGTCTCAGAGTCCCTGGTGGCATGTGGAGAGGAGGTGGAGCAGATGGTGATGACTTTCCCTAGAATTTTGCTTTAACATTTGGATGAAAATGACATTTGTTAGTTTCTTAACATCGAGTGTTTGAGTGACTCTTGGGGTGTCATCCGGGAACTGTGAATGAAGGGGATCTGCAGAACCATGGGTGGGATGGAAGGTGAACATTTTGGCTTAAAATGAACATTTTTGCCCTGTGCCTGCAGTATTTAAGCCATTGCAGTGTCTGGGCCTTCCTATGTCATCACCCATTGAGACTTACCAAACAGGTTCCCCTCCCTGCTCCAAAACTGAATGTACTTCACTGACTAATTAAGAGGCTTGTGCCTTCAGGCTGCTTTCTACCTTTAAAGGGCAGGAACTGCAGCACTATTAGCGGTGCTAATTAGATAAATAACAGTTTTGTAGCCTGCCTCAAGTCCTTGAAAGAGGAGCAGCAATGGGAAAAAAATAAGGGCTGCTGCTGTTTACAACAAGGATTTGTGCTGCAAAGCTCTGGGAATGGCTTGCTGACTTACGGGCTGCCTCTGTTTGCAAGTTTTATGATGCCATCCAGGATTAACTGATTTTGCCATTAAAGGGAGATAAAATGATAAAATGAAAAAGCAGTCTGTAAATCCCAGCAACAAGGGGTGCCAGCATCTGTGTTTTGTAATGGATGGGGCTTTGACATTTTTATGTTCCTCTTTATTTGCAGTTTGGCTCTAGCTGGGGGAGACAACATTATTTGCCAGGAGGCAGAGAGAACAGTGCAACTAATAACAGGGGTTTATAGGGCTGTGGGATGGTTTGGAAAAGCGTGAGGATATTTCTTCATATTAGTCTATCTCAATTGGGTATTAAGGAATCATTAAAAGAAGTCATAGTAACTTTTAAAGGAATGGAGCAAGTACTACAAACATTTAAAGAGCAAGCTGGAGAGTCCAGGTACTGAAGGCAAAGCAAACTATTATTGGATTAAGTGGCACAGGTGAAAATCTAGTGTAGAAGTTACACATACCCCCATTTGTCCCCTGTGCAGGTGTCGGTCCTCTCCCAGGTATGACTTGAGTATCCACCACCTCTGAGAACAGCCCTGGATTGGATGGTGCAGCCAGAAGTGGAATTGCTTTCAGCCCTATGAATTCTAAGGCTGTCTTCAGTGCAGGGTCCCTGCACCTAGACTTGTTGGTCACCACTCCCTGCATGCTCTGAAAGTGAGCAGTGAACTGCAGGGCTTTGCTTATTGAGGGACTCGGAGGAGCTGTATTCCTTCTAGTGGTGGTGTTCAGGTGCAGCAGGCCACCTCTGAAGATCACTTTGTAATCTGATGTTTTCCTCTGGGCACAGCTGGCAGTGACTGCTTTGGTTTTTGTGGGCATTTTTTTCCCCCTCTCTTTCAGAAGACATTTAGCAGAACTCTGTTCAGTTATGCCCAGAGCCAGTTCATTAAGAACTGGAAATCTGTGCATTTCTGACTGGTCCATCATTTACCCTCTTTACATTTTGAATTAAGTAGGATGACAATAAAATTGTGGCTGGAGTAAAACACTTGGGAGTAAACTGCTAGGGCTTTATTTAATAAATTATTTTTTCAGTTAAAAAAAATGGGATGATCTGTCCCTTCCCCCCACCTTCATAATCAAATAATGAGCTTTATTTCAAGAGTGTAATGATGACTGTCAACTATACAAAATGCTCTCTTATTTTCTCTTCTCTGCTGCCCCATTTTTAAGTCAAGGGACCAGCTTTGTTCTGTAAAAAAAAAATTGATTTGACTGGATTATGCTTGGAGTTGGATTTTCAGATGTGAATTGCAGACTAGTTTTCACCAACAGAAAGGAGGTGGCAGGGATCCTTACCTTGAGTAATGCAATTTCTTTACTCTTCTAACCTGAGCCAGGTACCAACGACAGCTGAGAGTTTGTATAGCTGTAAAACAGATAAACCAGACTGTCCAGCCACATTACCCATAGGCCAGCTCTTAGGATGGCCTTAGATATGTGGCACTGCCTATTTTCCATATGGTATCTGAGGGACCTCTCTTTGGCTGGTACCTGCAAAAGCTGGGAGGTTGAGGTGTCTGTTTATGCACTTGGATACTTATAAGGCTTCTAACTCTGCAGTATCTTGTTTCTGAGTATTTGATTTTTATCCTCCTCTAGTTCCTATGTGGTAAACAATAAAATAGGAATTATTCTATCAAATCTCCTTGGGTTTTTTTCATTGCCTAGAAAATGACCAGGTTTTCCCAGTGGAAGGGTGGAGAAAAAGACAAGAGAAAGGAAAGAAAGCTGGATAGAAACTGAGTTTTCTAAAAATAAAAAATATGGTTTCTATTTTTCTTTCCTCTTTGGCAGGGGCCTGGAAACAAGCTGAAATAGAATAACTAAATATAGTTGTTAAATTCAGAGATTAAAAAGCTAAATGAATGCAAGAAAAAAAAAAATAGAAATGTCAGGTTAATTTAGCAAATGTCATATATGTTAAGCAAGTGATAGTCAAGGCACAGAGCTGAGGAAACAAGCTAGCTAATATGGGATATGGGAAGTCTGGGTGTATATTCTGGGCTTAATACAGTCAAAATTACGGTGAATACTACTCCTTTATTCCCATAAAGGATGAAAGTCAGGGAAAACTGAAAGCATCTCAAAGGTCATTTCAACTGATCAGTGCTTTGATCTGACCTTACAGAGCTGAATTTTGAAGGAAATAGCCCAAGAAGTCAGTATGTCTGTATTTGTATGTACAATATGCTCTGAAAATATGAAGAATTTATCATTTTAATTGTAATCTGTTTTGACCATGTGTCTTTTTTTTTACAAACAATAAATGAGAATAATTAACATCAAAAGAGGTAATCTTACTTAGTCCGTTTAAGGTTTAACTAGTAAACTAAATTAGCCTTAATTTTTTTTTTAATTGATAATGCCAGCTACTATAATCTACTTCAAAATTACATTTTCATTTCTCTGAGGGGAGGGAATCTGATCAAGATGGGAATTATGCTAATTGAGTCTATTTGGGGTCTAGCAAGCAGACGCTGAGTACTGGGATGTAGATGCCGTCGGATAAATTCTCATTGGCACATTTATGTTGCTAAATTAGTTTTATAGTAGAAGAGAATTTTTCCTTTTCTAGATATAATATCTATCTTTAAAGCTAGAGAAGTAAAATGTCGTCCCTCAGGGCTGCAAAGCATTTCAGCTGAAGAAATCCTAAATATTAAGTTGGACAATCCTAAAATGGAGTGTTTGGGAGTTTTGCTTTCAAGGCTGTATTATTGCTCAGGTCCCAGTTCTCATGAAGTACCTGAGACTGCCTCCAAGGTGATATAAAACTTTACTGTTTTCCCAGTGGATGGTGTGGTGGAGAAGCTCTCTGCAGGAATATATTTAGTTGCAATTTGCTTGGCTACTGTAGTATGCATTATTATTTTTTTTAATGGAAAATATAAAAACCTGCAGACTCTCCCTGATGTCTCTCGATCCAGGTGTACTTTAGCTATAGCACTGCTGTTGACCTCTTTCTTTAGGTAGCTTAGTCTTCAGGATGTCAGCTTGCAACATCCCCAGGCTCAGCACATTTGTGCAGTGGGTCTCCTGCTGCACCCTTGCTTGAGAAGGTATATTATTATGCTAAGGTGAAAGCTGGTTGGTCTCATGAGGCCTGCTGGTTGGTGGAGCCTATTTCTCTTTCTGAATGCTGCTTCCAGTTCATTTCCAGCAGTCACATGTTTGTGGCAAACTTAATGAGGTTTTTCTTACCTCTGGGAAATATAAAAAGAATAGTAATAATTTATTCAGAACTAGTCTAATATGTTTTCAGTGATGACAAAGAGAGTAGACACCTAAAGTGTTATGAGCTAGTAGGGGAAACTGGGGTGTGGTGGTCTGACTTCTCCAACAATGAGGAACTAACCAAGATGCAACAAACCCCCTTGTTGATTTAACTCCTGGCAAAATCAACTCGGTTATTAAGAATTGGGTTGTTCAGCCTGGAGAATACTCCAGGGAGACCGTATTGCAGCCTATAGGTACTTAGAGGGCCTACAGGAAAGATAGGGAGGGACTTTTTATCAGGGTGAGTAGGGGTAGGAGAAGGGGTGTTGGCTTTAAACTGAAAGAGGATGGATTTAAATCAGATGTAAGGAAGAAAGTCTTCACTGTGAGAGAGTGGTGAAACACTGGAACAGGTTATCCAGAGAAGTTGTGGATGCCCCATCCATGGAAGTGTTTAAGGTTTGGTTGGATGGGGCTTGAAGAAACCTGGTCTAGTAGAAGGTGTCCCTGCCCATAGCAGGGGGGTTGGAACTAGATGATGTTCAAGGTCCCTTCCAAACCAAATCATTCCATACATTCACTAGTTAGCATAGGATAGCCCTAGGTGGAATATAGTTTTCAACAGAAGCAGTTGTTAATCATATTAAAACACATATGGAGCAGATACTGGTGGTTCTTGATGCTTCCATCATCACAGCTGGAAATTTTGCAGAAGGAGCTAGAGCAAAACCCAAAGAGCAATAACCGATGTATGGGAAGAAGAAAAAGTGAACTCAGATCTGATGGTCCTACATAATTTGTCCCAGAGATGGTGTGCTGAGTTATTTACATTTAGTTCTTTAGATCTTCAAATAAAAAAATCAGTAAGTTTTAATTACAGTTGGTTGGGAGGTTTGGAGAGTAGTCTGGAGTGAGTAGAAAGGATGTCTTACATTGCCAAATAAGAGCTGCTAGTAGTAATTTAGAGATATTTGGTTTCATGTGTAAGAAAGAGAAATGTAGTGTTTCCTCTGGAGTTTCTGGCTTTCCTTCTAGTTTCTTCACTGGGAGATACCAGCAGGAAGAAAGCTTCCTGCTATGAGGTCCCCAAATAATATGGGAATCCAATGTGTTGCAAAGAAGTCCTGAGAGTATCTCACTGTAGGTATTATACTATTTTACACTGAGGGTGGTGAGACCCTGGCCCAGGTTGCCCAGAGAAGTGGTCAATGCCCCATCCCTGGAATCATTCCAGTTTAGGTGGCCAGGGCTTTGAGCAACATGATCTAGTTACAGATGCCCCTGCTCAGTGCAGGGTAGTTTGACTAGATGACAGTGAGAGGTTCCTTCCAACCCTAACCATTCTGTTATTCTTAGATTCTGTATCTTAATTTCTCCAGAAGTCTGTTTCCATTCCTACTGGTGAATGCAGAGCTGCAAGGTCCTGCTGTGGAAGTTTCCCTGACATCCACTAGATGTTACTATTGTTCTGAAAAAGTGCATAACAGCGGCTCTTACTGAATTCCTGACCAAGCCTCTGTAACAGAGTGTGGGGAACTTGTGTGTCAAATCCTTCCTCATCACCAACAACCTCCCCCCCACCATAATTTACTTTTCGATTGTTACTGTCACATCTAGAATTTACAAAATTGTCGCTTAAGAGTAGAAAGTGACAATTTCCTTCTAAATCTCCTAGTAGTGGCGACCTGTCTTGCCCTTTTTCTAAGCACATTAAATGCATCCAGTACATGACAACACTTTAAAGAGCAAAACAGCAAAAAGGAAGGCTATACTTTTTAACTCTTCTGTGAGATTGACTTCAATCCTGCAAGGAATTACTAATGGGTTTTACATTCTCTGTTATTAGTGCAGGGATTAAAGGAATATGGTGTGAAGTCTCAATTTGAATTTTGGATTCTTGTTTTTTTCATCGTGTTTTGGTTTTCATTGTTTTGTTATATTAGCACTCAAAAATAAAAAAGTTTTTAAAGAGTTATTGTTTTTGCATCTCTTCTGGTTGGTTTATCTTCCTTCTTTACCCTCATTTAATTAATCTTACAGCCAAAGCCTATCAGTTTACTTCAGTCCTGTCACATGAGGTTGTGGCTTCCACTGCACCAGCTTCAGTGCTTTACTTGTGCTGTTGTTAATCCAACAGAACTAATCTAGAAAAAAAAAATATCTTGAAAATCTAGGGGGGAAAAAAAAAGCTGCAAATGTTCCTGCTGACAGGATCTTTGTAGTAGACTCAGACTAGGAGGTGAGGGTTGGGATTCCCCAAGTACTGTGGAGGAACTGGAGTACTGTGTTCAGCTCTTGGGCTCACAACATTCGAAATTGACCTGTTGGAGCAGGTCCAGAGGAGGGCCACAAAGATTATCAGGCTGCTGGAACACTTGCCATGTGAAGACAGGCTAAGAGTTGTGGTTGGTCAGCTCCAGGAAGACCTTATTGGAGTCTCCTAGTACTCAGAGGGCACTTACAAGAAATCTGGAAAAGAACTTTATCAGGGAGTATAGTCATAGGATTGAGGGGCAATGGTTTCTAACAGGGAAAAGGTGGGTTTAGGTTAGATATTAGGAAGAACCTATTCGTTGTGAGGGTGGTGAAACACCAGAGCAGGTTTCCCAGAGAAGTTGTGAATGTTCCAACATTGGAAGTGTTCAAGTCCAAGTTGGATAGGGCTTTGAGCAACCTGGTCTAGTGGGAGGTGTCCCTATCAAAGGCAGGGGGTTTAAAACTAGATGATCTTCAAGGTCCCTTCCAAACCATTCAATGATTTTGATTCTCCCATCCTCTATCTCTGTGTGGGTTTTGCTCTCCAGTGTCACTTAAGGAGTCCAGCTGTTGGCTGAAGACAGAAGGAAGCAACTTCTGGAGCAAGACAGGAAGGAGTGGGTCTATTGCTTTCAGCACTGCCGACCTAATTCATTGTAAAACTCCTGAGTTTTATCTCACAATCTTAACTTCTACCCAGTGTCCTTCCATCTGATTAAGTAAAAGTAAAACATGCTAGCACAACAACTGATGAGTAGGCTTTCAATATACTATCATATGGGGGAGTTTGGGGCAGGGGATTGGAGGGTAATATCCTGCTGAATGGCCAAAATTTTTTTTCAGGCTCTCTGAAGCTCCAGGAAGGTTATGTTGTGTCAGTTATCCTTACATCACAAATTGATGGCTATCTCTGCAACTAAAGCATTAGGGAACAACAGCTTCTCAGGTTGTTCAGGGGTTTCAGTTCACAGAGATATACTGACCTTATCAGGGTTAAGCTGTTTAAAACCTGGATGGTATTACTGTACCGGGGACTTGCTAGGTGGCCTCCCCCTTGTCTTGCCAGTTCTTAGTCTTTTAATCATTGGAGAGCAGCTCTGGAGAAAGAGACCTGGGGTCCTGGTGGACAGGGGGATGACCACAAGCCAACAATGTGCCCTAGTGGCCAAGACGACCAATGGCATCCTGGGATGCATTAGGAGAAGTGTGGCCAGCAGGTCAAGAGAAGTTCTCCTCCCCCTCTACTCTGCACTGGTGAGACCCCACCT
>JANHGL010004924.1:26648-46125 GCA_024611195.1 Ceyx melanurus | reverse complement strand
GTTGGAAGGGACCCTAATGGGCTCACCCCTTAACCCCCTTTTTTTTTTGGCCTTTTTTGTTCTCTGTTTTTCCATTCTCTCTCTCTAACCCTTCTTTTTTTTTTTTTTTTTTTTTTTTTTTTGTGGTAGCAGATTCCTTGTTTCACCAGGAAACAAAGAGGGTTTTTCTACAAAGACATCTAGGATATGAAAAGCGGCTACATGTCCACCCACTTCCCAGGAGAGTTTGTCTGTAAACTATCCTGCTTGGTTATCTCATGAGGCATCATGGGGGTGTGAACAGTTCTGCCTTGTTGTATTTACTATACAGAAGTCAGGGCTGACCATGTTGGTAATGAGAGACTTCTCCAAAAGGAAGGAAAATTATTGCAAAAGGTTACAGACCTCAACACGGCACTTAAGTCCTAGGCTAGATTTATAAATCTTGGCTATCCAATTTTACTTTCTAGCCCTGTTCATAATACTGACATAAGCTGAGTTAAACCTCTTCAAAACCAGGTTGTATAAACCAACTTATGACAGTTGTAGTAAAACTTCAGCTGACTGAAGCATTACCCACACTGCAGCCACACAGACTGTCTCAGGCCCGAGGAATGCGACCCAAAGAACTTCCTCGATGTTGTAGCAGGGTAATGGATGTTGACTGGTGGGATTGATAGCTGCCTTCCAATACCTGAAAGGAACCTACAGGAAAGCTGGGGAGGGACTTTTTACTAGAGCAGTGACTGATAGGACAAGGGGAAATGGGTTTAAGTTGAAGGAGAATAGATTTAGATTAGATCTTAGGAAGAAATTCTTCAGTATGAGGGTGGCAAGACTTTGGAATAAATTGCCCAGAGACATTGTGGCTGCCCCCTCCCTGAAGGTGTTCAAGGCCAAGCTGGACAGTGCCTTGAGTAGCTTGATTTAGTTGAGAAGCATCCCTTCCCATGGCAGGAGGGTTGGACTAGATGATCTCTAAGGTCCCTTCCAACCTAGGCCATTCTATGATTATGATTCTATGATTGTAGCTTGCTGGAGAGTTTCAAAGCAAAATACAGGAAAGCAAGGAAGCTTCAGAGAGAGCCACAAAAAAACTGTCAGAGTGAGACCTCAAAAAATCCAACAACCTACAACAGCAGGGACTCAATTAGTTGTCAGGCACTACTGTGATCAATACACTTGTGACAAGTAAGAGAACAAGGCTCAGCATGTTACAGGCTGCCTCAAAGTCAAAAAAAGAGGGAACCTAGTTTGTAAAAAGCAAATTTTTATTTCCCTGGATTTGGTAAAATATTTCCTTTGGTGCTGCTTTTAGCAAGAGGAAAAGACAGGGTGTAGATGAGCCTGCCTGCTACGGAACCCATAAGAGTGGTACAGATAAATGAGAAGCACTACTCACTCATCACTCAGAGCCCAGCAGCAACGAAGGAGCAGGCTGGAATCTGCCTGACTGTGCTGTACGTCCAGGGATTTCTATCTCTAGGGCTGTTAATACAGCACATTTCAAAGGCAGTGAATTCATTTCAGAAAGATGGAGATAATGAGGCTGTTTCCACTCAACACTGCATTTAGATAGAAAAACAAAACACATAATGCTGTCAAGATCTATAGTAAATACATTATAAAGGGCACTAGGACATTTGTATAAAGAACTAAAAAGGACCTGCTGTAGAAAACACACTTTACTTTTACGACTTTAACTTTAGGGCCTGAAAGGCACCTCATTATTGATTAGAGGGATACAGATGAGCCATAACAGTCTATATATTCCTGTAAATGATATACAGGGAGACCTAAAGGACAGTGCATTACAGCCTCCAGCTATGTGGTTTTTTTCCTCTTTCCTCTTTCCTTTCCCTTTCCCTTCCCAGTCTTCCAGCTCAAAGGCAGCAACTAAAACTTATAGTGACCGTGTAATAATGTAGTCACATAACCATCCACTTCTAATAGGTGGCATAGCTAGCTGGTCTTGGCTAGAGCATTATGGTAATAAACACCCAGATGTCTGGAAGGAGCCTGAGGTCTCACAACAGTGCCACACACATGGTAACACTGATGCTCCTTGCTATGATGGCTCATCTCTCTGAAAGGGTCATCACTCAGCCCATTTCCAGCTCCCTGCCTGGTTTTATGAGGGATTTGATAGATTTTCTGCTTGTGCACAGCTTGCACAAGGGCACGACTTACCTGATGTCCCTGTGGAGATGTGGGTCTTGCCATGGCCTCGCTGACATCTGCTGCAAGATGCACTTGAGAGTGTTTGGGTTGTGCTCTGAAAAAAAGAAGCTTCACATTTTCTACAAATTCTTTCATTTAATAGTCTTTGATTTCAGTAATGTTTCCTTATTTCTGAATTTCAGCTGCAGTAGATTATCAGCTGGAGTAACTCTGGTTCAGGTGTTTCAAAACAATGTGCTGCATTTCCTAGCAGAAGACAGCTAAGAGCACAAGTAGAGTCAGTTCTGGCTGACAAGCAAGTGATGTAATTAACTTATTAAGTCACAGTAACTCAGTCTCTTTGGATCACTTGACCTTATGCTAAAAGACAACCCATTCATTAGAAACAAGACCTCTTTGTGGACAGGAAGGGAAAGAAGTAGGAAGGAAGGAAGTGTGGTAAAATGACAAGGCAAAGGAAAAATTAAGTGACTTAAAGCCATAAAAAGTCTGCAGGACCTCCATGGCTCAGCTCAGTGCTGAATGCCAGCGCTGAGCCTTAGTGCCGAGAAAACACCTCCTCTAATAATCAGGCAAATGTGCATTTGACATCAGGAAGCAAAGCACTGTTTTCCCTTCAAGATACAGAAAAGGGCAGTTGTGGCTATTTGCCTTGGGTGTACTGACAGCTCAAATCTTGACCAGCCTCTCCAGAGCAGGGATAGCAGAAAAGCCTTTGTGGTGACACACACTGAAACAGACAGCTTGTCCAACACAGGGGCTGTCCCCATGGTTGAGATGCAAGTGATTCCTTCTGCAAAGTCGGCAAAGCCCAGTGAGAAAGCCAGAATGGGTAAGTCTAACAATATTATCCAGGATAAAAACCAACCAAACAAACAAAAGGGAATCTTTCCAACCATGGCAGCTCACTGCATAGTTCAAAGGAAAGCAGCAAAACTGTTACATTCCTCCACTATGCATCAGGCTCCAGCTGTGTTTTTTGGATGGTCCTTACACGACTATCAACAAAGTTATAGAAGCCCCAAGACTGCTCCAGTACAACCTAGTGAGACAGTCTGGGCAGCCCACAACCCTTAATTGCCCTCTGTGGTTTCTCAGCCTGCAGCAGACAGAAAAACATGCAGACTAAGGTCAATGGATCCCTAGGGCTTCTTGAAAGCTGCTGTTGTGCAAGCACCTTGTGAGATGACTTCTCCATTCCCATGCCATGTAATTCTCTCTTTATCGAGCTCTTACCTTGGGGGAAATGGGTTTTATTGCAAAGTCAAAAGGTAATTTTTACATAGACTCCATTACCTGTTTATAATTAAAACCATAAAATCCCTTTGTAGGAAGCTTAATAACTTCCCCCCACACCAAAAGAGGTTTTCATAAAAAGACTCATTAAAAGTACTCACAGTTAATGCTGTAAAATGAAGAAAAATATAAAAAATGATTGGGACTTATTTTAGCATTTAAAAATAAGCATTCTTCCCCTATTCATTTTTATAGCACAGGATGATACAAAACCAGCAGGCCAATCTCAGCCTTTCAGGACCTGGTCCCCTCCCTTTTACCTCTTCAGGAGACAGCTCGTCCAGAAGAAGTGCCCATGTCTTACCAGGGCTGTGAGTAGGAGTTGGAAGAAGCATCTGTATTTTCTGACCTTAAGACTGCATTGGGAGGTTGAATCCCAGCAGCTCACAAAAACTTCTCCATGTCCTCTTTGCTTCTCTTGGCCTCCCACTATTCTCAGTCACAGCAGCATGGAGGTAAGATGAGCAGTGGGCATCAGGTTCTCTGAAGCTGGGTGGGATGTGTAAAAAACACAAAGATGAGAAAGTTGTTTATGTATAGGGGATAATCAAAATAGTCAAAGCTTTTATGGTTGCAATATTAAGTAAAAAAAATCTTAGAGTACTAGACCACTCAGTCTGAACTGGTCCTGGGACAGTCAGTGGCCTGAGAGAGCTGCACTAGTCAAGTTTTGAAAAATAAAAACAAGCAAGGAAAAAAAACCCAACAAAAAATATAAACAAGACACACATAGCAAAGAGAAACCCTCAACAAACCTTTAGCAAGGGTTCTAAAAACAGCCCCACCCTACAACCATCTTTGGTTTGGGATTTGTTGTCCCTTCAAACAACCTTCTCACTAGCTCAGAAAGAAGCTGTGTTTATTGTTTTTCCCTTCCCCTAATCAACGTGTCCTCATTGTCATGAGTCCTCAAAAATGTCACCTTGACAGCAAATTATATGCACAAATTAGATAAAATTGGATAACTTAAGCGGTAGCACAGCGGAGGTCAGTCCATGCTCATGCCAAGTTCATGTGTTAATAGTCAAGGGTCATTATTCCACACTTCTGCAAAGAAGGGTAGATCTATACAAGCCTGGAAAGGTCCAGTCCCTTCTGGAGTCTGCCTTACCTTTAATAGAATTAGAATGAGCAGAAACTCTACTTGAAGTCAGGAAGTTTGGAATCATAATTTGTGCAACAACACACACTGAATTTTGCCATGCTCACAAGCTAATGACTATCTAGACCTGTTTAACCACAGAACTGTTTTACCTTATTCCATCTTTCCTAACTCACAATCAAGCCTGTAATATCTCCAGGTTTTTTGTGTAAATCAAGGCCTGTCAGAAATGCTAACTCATGGGGGAACTGAGGTTAAAGAACCTTTATTTATGTCAGAGAAATTGATTCCTTGTAATTTAAAGCCTTCCTGCACCACTATTTATCTTGTGCCTCTTACTTCAGGTCTTTGTCCCATATCTGGGCCATGGCAGGTGGGGAGCCATGTATTTATCAGAACAATAAAACTCTCTCATTGCTCATTTTTGGCCTTCTTGACCTTGCACGCTCACCTTACTTTATTAATACAATTCTTTAAACCTTCTGAAAAAGCAAAACATTCCCCCTTGATGCCCTCCTTCATTTAATACAGTAGAACTTCTAATACCTTTTTCAAGTTGGAGCAACCTCTCATCTCCCTTACCCCTGCCACATTTCCCCTTCTTTCTTGCTTTTCTTTTTCTCCCAAATGACACACAAAGTCCACTTATATCTTGAGCTTCTAGCCTTTTATCTTCATCTTTATGTCACTTTGACATACAAATAGCCATCACTGTTAATCCCAGCTGACTGTTTCCTTCACTTGAGGGCTGGGTTACTACTTCAAAACTCCTTGTAACACTTCTTCATCCCTGCAGAAGTGTGGCAAATGAGACTCATTTAATCACTTAGTCTCCTTTGTACAGTGTCTTCTACCATGACTGAGGGGGTTTCTTGATTTTGTGATGTTCTCTGCGGCCTCGAGGACCTTCTGCTCCACGAGTACATGCCTTTTTGCCACTCTCCACTTTCTTTATCCCACAGCCAACATCACAATGGTCCCATCCCTTCAGACTCACAAGGGGGAGTCAGCCAAACCAGTAAACTGTTAGCTGTTATCATCAGCCCTTCATCCCACACAGGACCTTTGCTCTGCAGTGGAATCAACTTGATGGAGAGCAGTGCCCATTAAAGTGGGTAGCCTTGGGGCTACCCCTGCACCCATGTCTCTGACCAGCAGCAAACCTGTCCCATTGCTAACAGATGCAGTAAGTCAGCTACTCCCACAGCAGCCAGAAGACCCTGCAGTGATGGCTGTAAAGAAGAAAATTAAAAAAGAGCTTTTTATTTCATCTCTCTGTCCCTAGCACAAGAAGACTCCTTGTATGAGCCTTCATATATACTTCCTATGTAATGTTGGTCTGTAGCTTGCTGCTTTTTTTTGTGTTATTTGTAACTCACTCTAGATGAGTGAGTTACATGTAATGTGCCTTGGTGGATTTTCCATTGGTTCATCTTTCCCCACACCTGCTGGGTACTCAGCCTGTAAAGAAGGGGGTAATGCCTTCCTGTCACAACAGCAGGTGTACCCACTTCAACTGGACCCCACTCCAGGCAGTGCTCACAGTTACAAAGGAGTAATAGTAATGAAAAGACCTCTCATAGCTGCCCGTGCTGAACCCTGGGTCTCAGGTTTTCCTCAAGAAAGAGGAAAGCCTGATCCTAAAGAATCCATACAGCAAGTTGTGATTAATTACATTGAAAAAAAAAAGAGTTTTATCAGCTGTATGCAACAAAAAAACACAACTGCTGTTATTAGGAACAGGATAAAATCCAGCTTGCTGTGGGGGGTGGAATTCAGAGGCTTTTAGCTATGAGCCTGAATTCAGCAATCTGCCTCCTGCCCTGAGAAGAGAGAAGGGAAAACTCAGCCCTCCCATGCTGGTGCTCACCCAAGCTGCTAACAAGCACCCAAGGTTGGAACTCAGCTCATCAAATGCAGGAGGGAATATCATGTTCAATAAGGCTGATATATCATTTACAAGATGTTGTGAGATAGAATATGCAGTAATCACACCAAAGCACAACAAAATAGAGACAAGACATGGATGAAAAATTGTAGACTGATTAGTAATTTGTCATAGACTTACAGGGAGTTTACCAAAGTTTGAGATAATGAAACAACATTCACTTTCTGTGTCTTTAAACCAACTCAGGCATCAAGTATTCCATTTCAATTTCAGGTAAATAAATAGCAGTGATAATTGATGAACAGCTCTGAAATATCTTCCCATGCCTTTTCAGTTCCAGATTCTATCACTCTAGTAGGAGAAAATTTTCCAACACACAGTTTATTGATTGTCCATTATGTATTTTTCCCTCTGAAGTTCTTAGAATGCCATCCAGATGTCAGACACAAGATAGAAATTCAGTGATGGAAGAAAGATAACTTTCTGCTGCAGCATTACATCTGACATTCACAAATCCAGACCCTGTTTTTACCCCTAAAACTTCATTTATCCTTGCTGTACCTCCCCATTTGTAACAGAAAAGCAAGAAAAATTCCAGTCCCATGGCCTTTGTTATCAGTTATGAGCACTGCGAAATAAGGACCATGTTTGTGGGATGTTCTGGAGAATGCCTAATGTGACAGAGCTTTGATTTGGGTTTGTAGAAATTATTGTAATAGAATACAATAAATTACAATAATAGATGAATTGTGATCTTTACCTCCTGTAATGGATGGCTCAATTTCCTCCAACTCTTCTTGTTTTTGTTTTTGTTTTTTTCAGGCACCTGTAGTCCACAGCAGAATGGCTTCCCACTGTACTCTGGATGATGCTTAGCAATGTGAGCAGTAAAATAATAAAGGTCAGTTAAATATACAAAATACACAGTGACACTTCTTTTTTTTTTCTCTCTCTGTTTTTTTTTGTTGTTTGTTTGTTTTGGTTTTTTGTTAAGTTTTACATACACTAGGTTAGTACTCTTAAATTGAGAAATTAAGAATGCTGGCTAGCAAATAGCATTTCAGATGCAAAAACCTTCTGGATAACTTTGCCTGACCAGTTCTGCTAAGGTACCTCATTCCTGCCTCTCTTTAATGGACAAGGAAGGCAATTCCTGCAAACTTAACTATTACCCTGTAATGGCAGAGCCAAAAACCTGGCCCCTTACTTGTCTCAACTTGCACCCAAAGCCTTAAAGTCTGGATCACCATTTTAACCCAGCCTTGCACCCCAGAGCAGCATCTCTTTACTTTTTTTTCTTTCCAAAGAAACGAGTATGAAACATCTCAGTTTTTCCACACAAAGGAAGGAGAAAGACAGCCCAGAACAAACAGCTTCTTACAGGAACTGCAGCTACTGCAGCCGCTTCAGCACGCAAAGGGTGACGTGTGCATACAAATGGTGCCTAATTAACTTCTTAAGGAGAGATTAGTTGCCATATGTTACCAAGAATGATGGGTGTGCTTCTAGTGCAGAATTAATTGATTGCAAATATGCCAGCTCATGAAATACACTGCCAGGAAGATGGGCTGTCTCACACCCCAGGGAGCAGAGGGAGAGGAGGTGTGGGCTGCGCACGTGCGGGGCCAGTTATCCTAGTGTTGCTGTGGCTAGGTGCAAGATGAGCAAGGCAGGAGGATGTCAACGCTGTGGGCATCCATCTGCTGAAACTACACCTGCTGGTGCCTCATGCTGGCCTGGGAGCATGGATTTTGGTGTAGTGGGTCTGCTCCTCTAGTGGTAAATAGCAACTATCCTGCGGGCAGCACGGTAACCCGTGGGACAAGGCAAGATACTGGGTTATGAGGTTTTTGCATGACGATTTACATACTATAAGGTACCATGACAGAGGAAGAGTTGGGTCACAGTACTCATCTATTTCTCACACAAGCCAGATGATTTTCATAAATAATTTCTTTCTGTCTGAACTTTGGGAAAGACAGAGGATGGGGGAGGATAGTTCAGCTCCTGATGTTCACAGTGTGGCATGGTTGTGGCTGCCACTGGAAGAAGTGGTTATGCCCTCCCCAGCTATCCCCTGGCCAGGTATCTGTCCATTCCCATTCAACCCTCACCTCACCCTGCAGCTCTCTTTGCTACATAAAACGAATGAAGGAGAAATAATGGTGTTCTGCAGATCAGAAAGCTCAATGGACTTGTCAAGGGCTTAGCAGGGGAGTTGCCAGATGGAGAGAAAGGATGGGGAAGGACCATACTATAACAATGAGTTTATCATCAACATAAGCTCAGCTGCCTGTTTCATAAGGGCTTTATCCCATGTGTGTTAATCAGGAGAAATAATTTCATCCTTCTCACCTCCTTCTCAGTAAAACAGGTTATTGATACATCCCACCCTTGCCCAATTTGGCACAGTTAAATCCCTAACTGGCCCTTTATTGCCATGGTTCTGGGGCCCTGTGAATGGGTGCATGTGAGAAGCAAATGCAAACTGTAATTCATACAGATACCTCACTTTCTGAAATCACAAAATGCATCAGTTGAAGGCCTGAAGCAAAAAGCAATGAAAAGAATCCATCGTGGTACAGATCAGTCTATTAAAGTCTGAGGCCCAATATTTCCCCAGATATTTTCTCCCACTTGCCAAGACTGACAGCGCTCAAAGCAAGTAGGGCACTGCCCCAAATATTGGAACATCAGATTATACTGTGGGTTTCATACCACTGAAAATGGCATTATAATGAAGAGTAGATGACAAAGCAGTTTCTGTGAGTGTTAAAAGGTCAAGTGATCCAGTGATTTCTTAGGAGCAATTTGTGTGGTGTTCCAGTAACATCAGAAAGGGAATAATCTCATGCAGGCATTGAGAGCTCTCATTCTACTCATTCCTGGACCTCAGTAGGAGATGTAAAACTAAGGAGATTTGTTAGATGTTGAACAGAAGCAAAAGAAACCATCCTCCTGCTTCCTTGGCCTTGTCAACTTCTCCTCCCAACAAAGTTTTAAATGCCTGCCTCACACTCAGCCTGAATTCCATCCCACTCTTTTACATGCACACAAAAGAAACTTAGCAAGTACTCTGTACAAATGCTCATCTGCCTCCCAGTGCCACTTAGCACCTGAAAAAATAAGAAGGAACTGGTACCTTAGGAACAAGGAGTGATATAATGTCAAGATATTACTGGATTAAAATACCCGAAGCTGAAGATGGGATACAAGCCACTGAGATCTGGGGCTTTGGTATGGCTCTGGAAGTTTTAACTACAGGAGCCTAAGGAGGTACAAACTGAAAATTATTGGGCTGTAAAACAAAAAACAAAAACACAAAAAAACCCCTAAAACAACAAAAAAATCTAATTCAATGCAGAAAATGTTAAAGCAACTTTTAAACCACAGCCAGGAGGCACCTAAATATTACATTAGAATGGGCCATTGAGTATCACAGCGGCACCAAAGGAAGGGAAATTTATCTGAAGCACACAGAGAAAACTAAGAAGTTAAAGGGCAAAATAGGTAAGAGAAAGGTATGAAAACAATGAAAGTGGGATACCGGTTCCTGCACAAGTCTTATCACATCCTATGTGCACACAATTCCTCTTTAACAGAAAGCGATATGTTTTGACTTTAAATTCAGGCTTTCCAAACCCCACTGTTCTGTGAAGAGACTCCACTATCTGGAGCAGGGTGAGATCCAGCCCTACACATGCAGCATCACTTCTCAATTATCAGCAATAATTGTGGTTGCCAGCTTGTCACCCCTGGGATCATGTAGTGTCTTTAAGTAAACAGAAGCATTAATAAACTGAACCCCATCAAGTAACAAAGGAATTGCAAATACCTTCAGAATTACCCAAGTCAGATGTTAAGATTAGCTCCAGAAGACAGGGAGGTGGGAAAGTTATTAGAAGATGAGCAAAATCCCTCCAAACTTTCTGCTTTCTAGTCAAATGCAACTCTATCAAAAAACTGCACCCACACCAGCCTGGATGCTATTTACAATGCTCTGCAGACAGAAACAGCAAAAACGTTTTTTAGAAGATAAGGCTTTTCACAGCATTCTTTATTATCATTACACTAATTATTCTGGGATATCCATTCCTTTCTTGTTTAAGATACACAAAAATTCTGAAAGAAAAATTAGTACAGTATCCTTCCCATCCCTTTCTCTCCCTATTCCTTTTGATGAAACTGTTAAAGGTTCTTTCTTAGGAGTCTAAATGTAAGACACTAAATACATACAGACAAGAGATTGTCACTTATATTCAGTGTTTTTATAAAATCCAGTAATTTCTAGAAAAGCAAAGTTCTTCAATATGACCTTTATGTACTAGACAATTTATTTCAAGTGGGAGAAAGAAGAAAAAAAAAATCAAGAGGACTTTTTCATAATAGTATGAAGTGCACTTAGTAAGAGAAAGCTGTTGAAAACACACACTATTTTAGGTCTTTCTGCTGTTGCCCATCACCATGGTATCAGAACAACTGAAATGTAAAGTAGATTAGCAAACTCTAAGTCCCTGTGGGGTTTCTGGTTCTTTTTAATTTCCCATGTGAAATGACTCCACGTGTACTTATTTCCAGCGAGGTTGAAAGCAAATTTCATTTTTCTACAGTGCTGCAGGAGGATGGAGCTACAGAAATTTCTTAAATTGGTCAGGCTTTGGCTTTGTTCACTTTCCTCTGGAACATTATAATCAGGCCCCTCTTTGGACATGGTACCTATGCTTCAGGATCTGAAACTGGTATTTTTTATTTTCTAAGGTCCAGATAGGTGCCATGAGGTGTCAGATGTGTGTCTTTCTTCAAATACCTCTTTTCTAAACCTGGATGGATTAATTTTCTCACTGGTAATTCTGAGAAATTACTCAAGTGGATGTGAATTCATGATACACATATTTTTATTGCTTTTTCTTTAACCAGAATAAACACCCAGTCCCTGTCATGTTGCTGCATCTCTCCTAATATGACAGCTAAGACCATCACTGTCATAAGTTACATGATATAGCTATTATTACAGCAAACATTACATCTCAAACGATGGGATTTTGTGGTCACCTGCTTGAACTGTACAAAATTATGTTTGAAGTAACAATGAAATGTTTAGAACCATTACATAAACTATATAGGGAGAAAATATCAAAATAATAAATTGGAGGCAGGATGAGAAAAGGCTTGAGGACATTCTCCAGTGCAGTTTATTCCCTCACACAACAGTTTCTGTTTCTCCTACAATCTGATCCTCAATAAGTCTCCCCTGTTCATACAGTTTCTTTGAGCCCCTACACAGGGGTGGTCTGTGGCTAAGGGACTAGGTACCCATGCCCATCCACTCCTGGCAAGGGAGGGCACCAGGTCTAAGGGTCTCTTGTGAGTGCTGGTAGGTAGGAAAGTTAGGAACTGTTCACAAAGCAAGGAAACAATTCCTGCAGTTGATACATTCAGTGAAACTATTAACAAAGCAGTATTTAAAAAAAACCCCTTCTGATGCTTCAGGGGAAGTTATCCTTAGAATAACTTACTTAGCCTAAGGTTTTTACATGTTTTTGGGCACTATATGTAAAAGTAGTGTCTATTTAAAATAATTACAAAGCCAGTATAATTCATTCAAAATCACTACAAAATAAAGTGTGAAGAGAAAGAACTTAAAAAAATTTTAAAAGGAATGAAATCAGTGCCTTGAAGATAAATGTAACTGAAAAAAGTGTTAAGACAAAATCATTACATTATAAGGAAGACAAGTTAAATTATTCCTGCTTTGATGCATACAGAAAAGAAACTTGATAACTACAAGGAACACTAAAGTATCACCATTATCACTGAAGAATATGTTATCAAAAGAGAATTGGGTCCCCATTTTGTCTATTGCATTCTGAAATCTTGAATAGTAGTGACTTGATTGAGTTGACCTCAAAGGAGGTCAACCAGACCAGAAAAACACAGGAGATAATGAATGTACCAGTGAAGGGCTCAGCTCTAGAAGAGCACACTGAAGGCAGAGCCATGCAACTCCATAACCCCTCTGAGCTGCTAAGTATGGATCTGGGAAGTAACAGGGACGCAAAGTCTCAGGGATACAGGTATTTTTGCATGTCCAACCATTAACTCTGCTTTGATGTAACAAGTTAACAAGAAGAATATATTTAGAAGATGATAAGAAGTGCCAAATGTCAGATGCAGAGACTGAACTAAAGGTTATAGAGGTTCTAAAGAGAGGTTCAAGAGGAAATGGAGAAAGGTTTCTCCTGATGTGCACAGTGAAGGGACAAGAAGCAACAGGCACAAGTTGTAGCAAAAGTATTGGGCATCAAAAAAATTATTCACAAAACTGAGGCAGCACTGGAACTTGTGCCTTGAAGACTCTGCAGAGTGTGGAGATACTAAAACCCAGACTAAAGACCTCCAGAGGTCCCTTCCAACCTAAACTACTCTGTGCTTTGGAAAGATGGAGGGAAACCTGTCTTATGCACATACTTCTAAATACATCAGAGGATAGTGGATCACCTGATAATGAACTCAGAAATGTCACTGAGGCTGAAGGAGCCCAGACACCCAGTGACCTCTGAGCATCTCATCTTGAATTGGAGACTGATGTTTCAGGCTCAGTTTTTCCAACAGCACCTGTCCCCTGTGCTGTCCTCAGCATGACCTTGCTGGGCTCTGTGCACTGAAGCTGCCACTGGGTCAGTGGGGAGAAAAGGAGAGAAGGGAAGAAGCTGCCTATTTCTACACAATAATTCACCTAAGAAATGGAGCTGCATCTTTCTTCTGGTCCTGTGCTAGTTTGTGTGCACACAAAGCTCCTGTTTTGTTGGGTGTTCAGCCTGCCCGTGGCACAGGTCATGTGCTGCTATTGACAAGACCAAAATACTGCTGAAAAGGTGTTATCTGTGGTCACATATCTGCAAAACATTTTAAAATATCCAGTGATACAGCATATTCAAACATTTTCAAAAGAAAAGCTAAATTAAAAAAGAAAAGAAAAAATTAAAATGCAGTGGCTTTGTTAGGGAGAAGTGTTAGGGTTGTTTTCATTGTTTGTCCCCATCCACAGAGCAGAGGAGGAGCAGAAGGGGCCATTTCACACACTACCACAAAGAAGGATATGGATTAGGATTAATCTTTTATTGTGCCTCTTTGCTTCCCCATAGTAAATAATCTTTCTGCTTTCCCCATGCTCCTGCCCAAGCCTCTCCCTTCCCTGTACAGATAAAGGACTTAGCTGTCTCCCCAGCCCCAGCTTTGCTGTCCCTTTCCATGGAGACACAAGCTATTTTAAGGACATCTCTCACATTTTGAGGTTGGGATGAGATACCTGTGTGTGCGCAGAATAGATTCCTCACTCACCTTCCCAGTGTGACCACATTTAGGTGGTTTATCAGACCAACCACAGATTGGTCAACTTCAGAGGATGGTCATGCTGGAGCTCAGACCCCAAAGGGTGGCCTGAGTGTCCTTGCACCTGGCTTCAGGAAGTGAATATGATGACAACATACAGTAGATTCCCTTAAAAAGGCTGATTGTCACACATTGTCACTTGCCTGGATGACGTAAAATACTTGCTGAAGGGCTGAAAAGAACAGAACTCACAGCAGCAGGAGAAGCAGCAATGTGCAACTTGGAGCGGCCCTGCTGCCTTCTGTGCAGTTCTCACCTCCCCTGGAACTCCCAGCGCGAGTTTGAACTCTCCAGGATCCATCCAGGAAATCTGGGCAAGTGAACGTGCACTCGTTTGCACAGCCTCACTTTTCAACTTGCCTGAGCTAATAATAGAACTCTGACTAATTTTGTTCCTTTTCCAGTTTAAGCCAGACTCCAGCACAACAGCCCCTTCTCTGCCTCATCTTTTCAGGTTTATGCACCCTCAGGTGGTCTGGCAGCATGTGGTGCTCTTAAGAAGGCTGCACAAAGGGATTTGGGTTAAAGAAAAAGAAATACCAAAAACATCCACAGATAAAGAAAGAAAAAGAAAACTTCTTTCAGCGATGGCAGAGAATGGCATGGGGCCAGCTGCACATGGAGATGAGATCTAGGCTGCTACCAACTATCTGGGATTCTTCACCCCTGTGAGCAGCTGACTGGTAGAGGCCGTGCCATGTGCTGGGCTGGCTCAGCACCTCCCTGCTGCCAGCTGCAGCCTGCGCCAAATGCCTCCTAGCTCGGCTGGGGGGTGGCATTTGCATTTTTTCTTTGAAGCTGTAGCTCAAATGCTGAAAGAAGGGGTAGGAAACACTGAAACATGACCAAGCGCTGCCCAGAAAGACCTCACTGCTTGGATCACAGTGCCTCTTGTAATATCTTTGGGATTGCTCTTCAGTTCCAATATATTATGATTGGACGAAATCCAAATGAAGGGTCTAGGGTTGTCTTTCCAGCTCTTTCTTTTTGAAAGCTATTTCCTTTATTGGCATCTTCAAAGCAATAGTAATCTTTCTGAGACACGTTTGGCAAAAACATGGAAGGTCTTTATAGCGACAGGGCCAAAGGTTTATAAAAATCTATTGAAGACATTGCAATCCATGGAAATAGGTAGCTATAGATATTCAGGAGAATTAATACGAGGAAAACAGCCTGGGGTTTCAGCAAAGGCAAAGGCAGAAGCCTCTGTTTGATTTTTACCAATACCTTTCATTTCCAGTGCACACACATTGCCATCACAAAATGCTGCTATTTTAAAAGGGAGACATTAATGTACAAACAGGCATTTCAGAATATTCGTAGTGCTTTAACGCAATGAATTGCGCTGAGAAGTAATTCGTACTTGCCTACTGATCCCATATAATGCCAGAGTTCCCATCATTACCATCTGGATACAGAGGCTGTTCAACATGACAGCCTAACAGGATGTTCTTCCCAAAGTCTTTTTGTATTTAGGACAGAGTTAGAGCAAGGCAGGGGGGGAAAGAAAACCAAGTTTGTGCTGTTTCAATGGTGCTAACCAAGCAGAGTAACTGAATATAATCAGAAAAAGAAAGACAGTCCTACACGAGGCTCAACAAAGAATCCTTCACATGGGAATGTGGGACCCCATATTCTCCAGCAGAATCAGTTCTTCCCCTCATAATCTGTGCTGGAATCCCATCTGAGCTGTCATCCAGCAAGTTTTAAAGCCAGCAAATATTGCTATCTCCAAGTGTTTCTCATGCTTGCAAGTGAATGCAAAAAGGAACGTGGGCAGACAATAGCAGAAAGATTATATTTCTTCAGTCTATGTGCTGTGGGGATCACAAAGCTGGGGCAGTGGCTTTGCAACTGCGTCTCGGGGAGAAAGCCAAGATATTAATTCCTTCCGGACAAAAGTAAACAGCTGCATTTATGAAATGCCATTGTTTATGTTCTTTAGAAATAAAACTATAACAATATCTCGTTTGGCCAGAGTTTAATCAGTATGTTGAGCTGAAAGAAAGGAAAACTGAAGCTGGCAAAATTTTGCCTGGAGGCAGCAGTTTTGTTGCTGTTAACAATGCTCATTAGTTCATTTTTAACATTGCTCTCTCTGCTGATGTCTGAGTCTTGTAACAAAAGCAGCCACTGGCATCTTCTCTCCCTCGCTTAGTTCAAGGACTTCCCCTGAGTTCAAGACCAGAGGTAGAAGGTTAAATCCTATGAACAGGACACTGTACACTAATGGGCTGGATAACACCACGGTGCAAACAGCGAGCACGACACTGGAAGCACTGAGCACTCACACAGAGTAGATTGGGATACTCTGGCACTCCAGAGTAGCCTCTATATTAACTCCTTTCTAATTAGACATTGCAAATTTCTGCTTTAAAACATCCATAGATCAATAAATATGTCAACTCCTATTTGTTGTCTCCCTCAGATAGCTGCTGGGTGTGATGTTCTATCTCCACAGTGTTGTTATTAGCTCTTGCACATAGAACTTCTCATCAGGACAACCCAGTGGTCCTCACTTGGTACTTTCTCCATGGGCTGCAGTTGCTTTTTAACAAAGCAGGTAGTATGGAAACAGTTTTGCCTGACTTTGGCAGCAGATCAAAACACTGGTGGTGGCTGGACCAGAGGTCAAAGGACCTTAATTTTTGTTTGCTCATTGCACAGTGGAGTCAGATCTCTTCGTGGCTTTTAAGAAAGTGCTCCAAGTCCTTTTATTCTTTTCCTCAGATTCCATACATTTTCTAGTATTTCCAGTTCCTGCACTGCTCTCTCCTCCTTGTGGGAACATCCCACTATTCTGTTTTGAGAATACAGCCACAGCAACACTCTTGACCTTGCACACCCAGTCTTTTTCTCTACCCTTTTAATTGTTTTTTGTAACATATCAACAGAAAATTCTGACTCAACGTATTTCTGAAGAAGTATGGCTATACCTGAGTTTCAGATTAAATTAGCACTATAGCAATCAGAATATACGTTAACGCATTTTTTTTTTTCCTGCAGCATTACTATAACCAAGTCTAGACTGTCACACTCAAGATTTTAAAGGCAGCACTTCGAACACAATTGGGAGCTTTCCAATTATCCTGTCTCAGAGTGGGGAGGGAAGATGGAAAGGAGACAGAGGAAGTGGCAGTTTACTAGGAGGTGTTTCACCAAGTGACACGTGTCACACCGCATCCCTACATGACTTGGTAAGGTTGCTGTCATACGTGTTTTAGACCTGAAGAAGCCACAAATGCAAAGCACTCTCAATCCTTTGGGTGGAAGACAGTCTCCAAAGTTTGTAAGTATCTTCTATTCCTACTTGGCCACAAAGCCAAAGAAAACAAACTCTACACGGCAGGGTGCTGGGCTTTGGCGGGGCCCGAGGCTGCCTGCTGTGTCCCCTGCTTGTACTGATCCACACAAGTCTCTAAGCAGAAATAATTGTTTCCATCTCATTGCAGATTTTTATAACCAAGATAAAGGTAAAAGTCAGTTTAGGCACTGATTTCAGGTTAACACTTCCTTGAAAGAAGGATTGCATCAGGGAAGAGGTGGGTTTTTTTCCTTATGTAAAAGACATTAAAATCAGTGATATCCTGAGACTAAAAGGGAACTGAGGTAAAATACGGATAACATTTGAGGGAACCAGATTGATTAGATCAGATTGCTTATGGTTGCTCAGATTCCTCTCCTCCTTTCCAGCCCCTCTTGATTTTCTTTCTGTTTGTAGCTGAAAACACACAATACAAATCATCCTTTCAGACTTGCTTCTACCTTGATTAAAAAAAGAAAAAAGGTGCTTTACAATTCTAATGCTGTAACTGCTGTGCATATGCCAGAAGTTTGTTCCTACTGTGTCAGCTCATACAACGGCTTGGCCTTATCTACCCAGCACAGAGATTTGAACAGGTTTAAGAGAGCTTTCAGGAATTTAAATTCTGTGTTTACCATCCAGTAGTCTCCTCTGCTTCCGAGCACATAGTTCCTACCATGCTGATGAACAAACACAGCCCCCTACTAGGGCACAAAGATTGCTGCGAAAGGAGTGATAGAAATTGAGATGAAGTCCTAACTGAGTTCCAGCTTGAGGGAGATGCTGGAGCCCTGGCTACAGCAAAAATAGGAAAGGGGTTTAAGCCTGTCTGAATTCCCACACTGAACTGAGGTGCCAGATTGTAAGAAAAATGACATCATTGTCACCCGATTAGCCATATCTTCATGGTGCCTGCTCAGGGAAACAGCAGTCACAGTCAAAATAAAGTGTTAGGAAAGTTAGGAAAGCCTTAGGAGAAATTTCCCAAGAATTCAAAATAGGGCCTTTATGATGATGGAGAACCCCCCCCCCCAACTCCATCTCCTTCACCAAGATCACTTCAGTGCACATATGCCAAACCAATGCCTTCCCAAGATACCACATACACCCTCAAGCTTGCTAGATAACCCCATGTGAAAGAGCACAAAACTATTCACACATATATATATACACATATATATGTAAATAGTGTTTACCAGTTGTGTATACATACATTCTACATACATCTATAGGACATAAAGATATATAGGACATAAAGACATGTCCTGACACAAGACAATATCTACACAATATCAACTTG
Source organism: Ceyx melanurus (assembly GCA_024611195.1). Classification (NCBI taxonomy): domain Eukaryota; kingdom Metazoa; phylum Chordata; class Aves; order Coraciiformes; family Alcedinidae; genus Ceyx; species Ceyx melanurus. Next base: position 27,683 of record JANHGL010004924.1, on the reverse strand, counting down.
TAGGAAAAATAACCCCAAAACCTGGACTGCTCAAAAGTAAAGGTGTGAAATTACAGCAAGATGAAGATAAGACTGAATCCAAGCACCTATGAGGGTCCCTTTCCAGAGCCACAGCCTGTGCTCTATGATGGCATTTAAGGTGGGTGAGGGAGGCTTGATCAGCTTCATACAAGTCACACGGTGTCTAAAGAAAATAGCTTTCTGATGAAGACTACCAAACAGGGTAAGGAAAAAGGAACAGAAAGTTATTTCAGTGCTTAGGTAATTTCAGATTGGATAGAAGACATTTGGAAAACACTTAATTTCCATCTTTCCACTCCATGTGACTACATTTACCAAAAAGGTTAAATCCGTCTGCAATACCCTTTTCTAAGGCTGCCCCTCAGGTTGAAAGGGTCCAGCATGTTCTTATCAACCCTTCAGAGCTTGCTTTAGGACTGATAACTTCTAAGCCTCCCCTTTTTTTCAGAAGTCAGAGAGAGCGAGAAAATTTCCAGGAACTGCATCCTGAAGTGAAGGAGCTATCTCCCTAAAAATCCAGTATGACTCCCAGGGATACACATTCCTCTCTGATCGACTCGTGGTCCCAACCTGCAAAGGCTGGCCACTGCTGGAGAGCTCCATATAGGGACCACAGTAGGAAAAAGACTTCAAAAGCAGCAGATTAAAAAATAAATAAAAAAATAAATAAAATTTTAAAAAATAAAAGAGTAGCAGCACTGATAAAAGGGCAGCATTTTCCTCAGACCAATGCATATACAATTCTGACATTATTCAACATGCTTTCAGATCAGAACCTGGTACAACGCCTGATGATGACAGGGCTCCAGTCTCTTTCAGCATTCTATCTGCTTTGCATTTCCACAGTGTTAGGGTGGATTTTTAGCCTTTTCCTATCATTTCCAAGCTGCAATTTGCAAAACTTACCTTGGTATGCACCAACAACATAACTCTCCTGATAGTGGGTGGTAAGTCCACAGAGGAGCAAAGAGCTGAGCAGAGCATTTCCAACTTCACAGGCTCAGGCAGTAAGTG